>PVJH01009377.1:0-79556 GCA_004026705.1 Nesogale talazaci | reverse complement strand
CTGAGCATGCCAGAAGCCAGGGGACATGTGCTTGAGAGGTCAAAGATCCCAGAGAGGTCTGCCTATAGCCATGGCTGACAAAAGCTGCCCTGTCTGTGATAGGTAGGTGTGTTGTGACAACATGGCCAATGAACACATGTGAAAGCAATTGAAGGACGGAGATAAAAATGGCTCTGTGACAAACCCCACCCTTTCCCCCCGTGCTCTTGGATCTCTGGACCAGCCAGCTGCCTTGTTTGTCTTGTGTCTCAATTTGCAAGCTACACTATGTGTAAGACACCTAATCTATGGACTGTGTTGCTGTGAGTTGTAGTTCCTTCAAGCCCTGCTTTGCCACGCACCAGGAATACACATCTCTTGAGCTGGGGACTGTCAGACTCTGGCTGACTGTTGGTGACCTGCCCTGCTGTTTGCTGCTTATAGCTGCATAGTCTGGATTGCTCAGAGCCAGCTGTCTCAAGCATGTGACTTGCACCGATATCAGGGGGTGATCAGTCCTCTCATACACTTACAGCAAGAGTTCAACAGACAGTTGTGCAGCGATAATTATTATTTATTATAATGATGATATAGGGATCATGACAGAGAGAGAGAAAGTCACAATAAGAGTCCGACATACATCTCATCAGTGTAGCATGCTCACCTCTGCCCCGTATGGTGGTCCACGTGGGGATGGAGAGGGAGCGAGGACGAACATTGTTTTTCCCGGTTTAAGTAGCCTAAGAGGAGACACATAATTTCTCTAGTCACCCATCAGGACACGCCATGAGCAGGGACTGTCTTAAGGGCTATAAGATGATAATGGCTTAGGGATGACTCATGACTAAGAGGAGAGGAATGTGGTAAGGAGGGACTTCAGACTCCCCGGGGGTAGGTGAACAGGTCTACGTTATAAGGGGTGATTGACAATAACTCTTGAATCCCACCCATAGGCCTCGAGGGAAGAAGATCACTATCCTAACTTGAGTCATGCAATGCCTTCAGATAACTAGGGGCATCAGGGAGATAAGCTATCTTAGCTTCATCTGGAGTCAAAGACTTCATAAAATTGGGAGTTTCAGTCAGAATGGCTAGCACACTAAATGTTGGTAAATTGCTTGCTTAATATTTTGGAATATAATAATTGTGGAAAAGTTCTGTCTTCATCCCACACATCAAGTCATTTGTATTGCTTTATATAATAGTAAACTGTTTATTTCTTATGTTAGATATGTGTCTTTATAAACATAGAGAAAGAATTATTAGTGTCCTGGTTTTGTTTCTCTAGAGAACCCTGTCTGAATAACTGTATCCTTTGTGTCTATAACCTAAAATCTCCCTTAATAAGCCCCACAATCTTCAATGTTGTCTATGAGTTATCTGTAGCCACGTCAATGATTAATCACACCCAACTACCTCATAAGCATACTGTGGGAAGAGTGGTAAGAAGATTGAAAAATGGAGGTATTGGTGATCTCAAACTAATAGAAATTGACCTTGGGGGTTGATTCTTCTTCCCCCTTCTGAATTTAAAGAAGGTCAGATGTCAACACTGCCCATCGTTCTTTTTTGTTTACTTTCTTTCTTTTTTTACTAATAGGGATTGGTGAGCTGGTAAAGGCAAGGGAGAGGGAAAGAGAAGCAGTGGCTAGAATGAATGACAGGGAAAATGTCAAATTTCCTTTCCTGAGGTTGAAAAGGTGGTAGGTAAACCTTGTGATTTGTTCTTTCCAGCTAGTATACTTCACAGTATCAGGGGAGGAGATTTTGCGTGCACATCTCTTGTTCTATTTAGACATCTCTCTCTTGGTCTATGTAAAGGTTCTCCATAAATGTAATCAAGTACTCTTGAATCACAATGTTAATCATCATTGTTATGATCATAACTGTCCAGGGTTTTTACAAAGTCAAAAGACCAAATAAACAGGTTTTTAATAAGTGTCATTTAGGTGTTTTCTATATTCAAGCAGGACATCAGATTCCTCTGTTACCAACAGTGAGGTTCCTCATTTCATGTGCTGTTCAGAATCTGGCTAGAATTTCTGACAATTCTATGCTGATGTACTACTGCAACTATTTTTATAGTATCTTCAGCATGATTTTACTTGTGTGTCATTTTGACCATCTGGTTCAATAGTTTCCAGAAATATAATCAGTTGCCAGTGGGCACCTAATTTTTTATAAAGGACTACAACATTAAATGTCCAAGAGACAGTCTTTTCAAGAAATGGTGCTGGAAAAACTGGATATTCACCAGTAAATAAAAAAACTCGTATTTCACCCCATGTACAAAAATAAACTCAATGTTGATTTTAAAAAATCCTAAATATAAATTAAACAATCATTAAGCCTCTCAATGAAAAATAGAGACATATTTAAGAACCCTCATGCAATGCATAAGCCACTACTAAAGATAATGAAAAATATTCACTCTATAGACGACAAAATAAAGAACTCAAACCTACTACATTTATGATATTGATGCACAGAGTATCAACAGAAAACCCACATACTGGGGAAATTATTCAGTGAACTACACAAAAGCTGAAGAGCTAATCACCTGAAGAAAAATATCTACAGAAATCTACAGAAAACTGCCATACTTTAACAAGAAAAGTAGAGGCAATCTAATAATTTAATTTTTAAAATGAGCACAAGATATGAATAGACAATTTACTATTGATGACAGATAGGCTGCCAACAACCATATGAAGAAATGTTTGTGATCATTAACAATAAGGGAAATATACTACAAGCCACCGCTTCCCACAGACAAGGCCATGGAGAGGACCATGCAGAGCTTCCACCACCTGCAGAAGGTCTGACTGAGCTCAGAGTCAGTCTGTGAGGATGCTGCTAGCCGCTTGGACATTCTGTGAGCCACCTGGGGACAGCACAGCTGCTCTCCATCTCCTCTATCTCTGGGCCTGGGAAGCTCCTTCCTTCCCCATCCCTCCCCTCATCTTTTCTGGTGCCCTTGTTTACAAATTGAAAAGATAAGGCAAGATCAAGAAGAAACAGTCCATTGGTAACCCAAGGGGATTTTTTTTCATTCAAATGGATGATAGAGAAGAAGTGTCTAGATGTTGTTGAAGGGACCACACGTTAAAATATATCCTGGAAGAGGGCTGAGCCCTGGTGGCATAGTCGTGTGCTGGACTGCAGGCCACTGGGATGGAGGCTCAATTCCAGCAGCGGCTACACAACGGTAAAGGCTGGGCCTCCTACTCCCACCACCAGAGGAGAGTGATGCCCAAAAAAGAAACCAAAAAATATATATCCTAGAAGAAAAGGGAAAGATAGAAAGACTCATGGGTGAGACTTGAAAGGGGGCTCATGTTTTCCCAGAGATAAAAGGCGATCTTGTGAAAATCACAAGTTACATCTCAGGGCAGTAAACTTCCAAAATCTCTGGCCCCTGCAGAAGAAAACCAAAAAAAAAAAAAAAAAACCAAAGCAAAATAATAAGAGAAATACAAATTAAAGCAATAATGAGCTATCATCTCACACAAACACTATTGACCAAATTGAATGAAACAGAACTGAAGAAATGTTAAGGAGGATGTGGAAAGGCAGCAATGCTTTTACATTGCGGGGGAAGTATAGAATTGCACAACTATTATGGAAATCAGTATGGCATTTCCTTTACTGGGTGTGTAGTCTTTAGAAATTAAGACTAACAGACATATGTATACCTATGTTTATAGGGGCAATTTCCACAATAGAAGAAATATAACAACAACCCCAAACTCCAACTATAGAGGAATGAATAAATAACCTCTGGTACATTCCTACTGTAGAATTCTATGCCTCCATAAAAACCAGTGATAACTTTCTTAAGCACAGAAAATCATGGATGGAACTAGATAATATTTTGTTTAGCAAACTCTGTCAATCTTACAAACATATATATTCAATATCACCATTTTTATAAGGAAAAACAAAAAAGAAGAAGAAACATTATACACCCATAAATAAGAATGTGATGACTATGACAAGGTAAGGGACAGGGATAGGATCAGGGGAAGGGAAAGGATGTGGGTGTAGGGGACACAAAAAATGGAGGGTTTAACCCGATGCGGTTGTTGATTTCATTTCTTGGGCCGTGTAGAGAGTATATTGCTTAAAAAAATAATCACTCCTGATTGCTTACCCCTCATATCTAAATAGTAGCTTGGTGGCTTAAAAAAAGGAGGGGGAAAATAATTCCTACTTTCTGTTGATTTAGCTTTCATTGGAATTGGCACAAGTATGAATCTCTTCTAGTCGATTAATCAGGTAGGTGTCTTCCAAATTTGTTGATGCAGATCAGAGGACAACCCTAGTGCTTCATGTGTTTATTGAAACATCTCAGTCGGTGTTCTCTCACTGCCTGGAGTCTTGTTTTTCACCACTACTGTCAGTGCAGTTTGGACTTCTTTGAATACCATCCCTTCTTGATGATATACTACTTGCATGTTGATCAATCATTTTTGGTACAGTAGATCTTTATATTCTTTCCATCTTCCATTGACATATTCTCTGCTTTTCAATATTTTGACAATGGAATTCATCAGCATTTTGACTCGAGGATCATATAAAATAATGAAAGAACCATCCTCATTGCCTTTTTTTTTTAATTTTTTTCCCTCATTGCCTTTTTTGGATGCCAACTCCAAGAAACCCTACAGTTAAAAGGAGAAGTGCTCCCCAGGATCTGCAGATCTGTATCTTTTCATGGAAGCTGTCTGCAAAATCCTTCTCCCCTGGGCTAGCTTTGAGTCTGAATCAGACTTTCCATTTGAAAGTGATGGGCTTAACCACTGCACCATCAGGCCTTCTTGTAAAATAAGAGTCCCGATTATTGTCTCTGGTTTTCAAAGTTAATATTTGATTAGACATTTGGATTCCACCCTCCCCCTATGTAAACCTAATAATAAAGTCATTACAGGTTAACTTTCACAAAGCAGGTTTGGGAGTCAGAAAAGTGTTTTGATGCAACTTCTATGAAGCACAACTTCAGGGTGTTGCTTAACTCTTGCCAGTCACTTTTACTTGAATTGGGTTGATAAATCTAGCCATCTCACAGTGCTACTGAAGGGGTAAAATGGCACAATACTTGTTAATTACTTAATTATTCCTAAGGTGGTCGTCACTGAAAACTCTTAATAATAATTATTATTGTTATTGCAAAAACCATTCTTATAGCTAACATTTAATTTTTCCTCTACTCATTTTTAAAATTTTAAATATAATTATGACTTTTAAATCAAGCTCATGCAAATTGTTCTACATATGGCATTGAAAACCTTCTGTTTCAATAGTTCCTTTCTTCCACATTCTTAAAGGAATTCTTACATTCACAAATAAAAATTGTGTAGTGTTCCTTCTTTAAGTACTGGAATATAATTAAAATAGTCTTTTAGTCAAGCTTACTTTACTTCTGTTCTCAAAAAGGAGGTATTGATCGTGATCTCTTACTATTATTGCTGCTGTTGGCAAATAGTCAAAACTCTCCAATGATTTTTATAATTATTTTAAAATCTATTTATCTTTCTTATTAATATGATCATTGTGAGTGAATGCATAATCCTGTGGATTATTCTTCTCATAATTTATTAAATAAGAGCTGATCCCTTAAAGCAAAAGGCATAACATTATATGCTAACATTGAGGATGAGCTCCACAGTGGAAGCTCTGAAACAACAGTATAAAAGAGGGAGGACTGAATAGGTGAATCAGTTAAACTGAATTGTACTATTTCTTTTTATTCCTGGAAATGTCATTGAATTTTTTCTATGATAATATACTTTCTTAGGATTCTTTTCAAAGAACTGTAAATATTTTCCATTCTTTTTTTTTCCAGCTTGGCAGATGCTCTTTAGGTATTCGTGTGTGTGTGTGTGTGTGTGTGTGTGTGTGTGTCATCACTGCCCTGGTGGGAGTTGGAAGCTCTTTAGATATTTTTAAAATCACTCTACTGGGGATTCATACAACTCTTATCACAGCCTATCAATCCATCCATTCATTGTATGTCAAGCACACTTGTACAAGTGTTGCCCTCATTGTTCTCAAAACACTTGCTTTAAACTTGAGTCCTTGGTATTAGCTCTTCATTTTCCCCCTCCCTCTCCAATCCCCTTTCCATCATATACCCTTAATAATTTATACATTATTGTTTTTTCATATCTTATACTGTCTGATGTCTCCCTTCACCCACTCTTCTGTTGTCAGTCTCCCAGGAAGGAGGTTACATGAAGAGCCTTATAATCAGCTGCCCTTTTTAAACCACCTTGCCTCCACTGTCACTTTCACCAGTGGTTCTGAAGGGGTCATCTGCTCTGGATTCCCTGTGTTTCTGATTCCTATCTGTACCAGTGTACATCCTCTGTTCTAGTTGGATTTGTAAGGTAAAATTGGGATTATAGTTGGGGGGATAGCTCTTAAGAACTAGAGAAAAGTTGAATATTTCATCATTGCTACAATGCACCCTGACTGGATCATCTCCCTCCATGACCCTACTATAAGGGGATGACCCCTTAACTACAGATGGACTTTGGGTCCTAGAACTGTACTCCCGCTCATTCACAATTACATGATTTCTTGTTCTTTGATGCCTGATATCTGATCCCATTGACACCTCCGTGTCATGTGTTTCAGCCCTTCATGTTTTCCATCCTTTCCATCCTGTCTCCGATTCTCATGTGAGGCAATGTGGTGGATTTCCATCAAAGCAAGTAAAAAGGAGTGCTTTCTGACAAGATGCTGGTGATTGCACAACTCATTGTAAAGATGATTTAATCATGGAGGTGGAGGGAAGAGAAGACGTTCTCAAATAGATTGTGGTAATGATTGTACAATTCTTGATATGATCAAACTATTGCTATGTAAACAAGTTTCAACAGAGCAGTTGAAAACCAACAAAAATTTAAAACAAGTCCAGGAGATTCTTGTTTTATTTCTCTAGACAGCTTCATTTAACACAATTGGATACCTTTAGGGGACTATTTCAGAGGAAGAAATCATGAAGATGCAGAGTGCAGTCTTGTCTGACCTCTTCCTCATGACAACTGAGTGGAGTTGGATTTTCCAAAGATATTTGACTGTGTGAAGCATAACAAACTATGGATAACATTGGAAATCATGTGAATTCCAGAATTCTTCCTGGTATTCATGCAGAACCTAAACTTAGACAAAGGGATAGTCACTCTAAGAGAATAGAAAAATCCTTGCTTTAAAACCACAAAAAGCACATGTCAGAGGGGATATTCTTTCACAGTACTTTTCCAATCTGTATCTGCTGAGCAAATAATCTGAATACTAGGCTATGTAAAGAGAAATGCTGCATTTGGACTGGAGAAAGCTCATTACAAATCTATGATATACACACAACACAATCTTATTTATTGAAAGCAAAGATACTTGAAGAACTTTCAGATGAAGATCAAGGATGGCAATACTCAATATGGATTAAAATTCAATGTAAAGAAAACAAAAATCCTCTTAAACGGACCAGTAGATACCAGCATGATGAATGAAGAAAAGATTGGAGTTCTTAAGAATTTCATTTTACCTCTGTCCACAATCAATGCTCTTCAAAACAGCACTCAAAAGATGCATTGCAATTTGCAAATATACTGCAAAAGAATCCTTTGATGGTTGAAGAATAGAGACACATCTGACCCAAGCCCTGGTATATTAAATTATCTTATAGGGATGTGAATGTTAGACAAAAAATGGAAAACTTGAGAAGAACTGATGTATTTGGATTCTGGTTTGGGAGAAGGTTATTGAAAGAGTCATGAAATGCCAGGAGGAGAGAAAAAAAATCTCCAACTAACTGCAGCCAGATTGCTCCTTTCAATTGAAGATGGTGAAATTTAGTTCCGTGTAATTCGAATATGCCATGAAGAAGCCAGTCAGGGGAAAAGGACATCATGGTTGGTGAAGTAGAGGTTTTGTGCAAATGAGAACGACCTTCAATGAAATGAGTTCTTTCAGAGGCTGCAAGAATGAGCTGAAACACAATGAAGCAAAGTCATCATTGGTTTGCTTTGCCATCCTGGCTTCTAAGAATTATCCTGGTTGTAGTTTGTTCAAGAGCAAATTGTTTATTCTTCTAGCTTCCCAGGACGCTTTCAGTATCCTTCACCATCACCATACTTCAAATGCATCACTTCTTCTGCAGTCTTTATATGTGTTGTCCAGTTTCTTTGTGTGCATGTGTAGAACCTCGCAATCAAAGTCTGTGGGAGAGATGGGCTTATGTTAATTTCATGATTGAGATGTAAAGGTGGAGTCTAGCCTGTTAATCTGTAGATAGCCATTAAGTAGCCAATGAGGCCTCCGTGTAGGCATGGCTTTCTCCTGAGACTTCTGGAAAATCTTGCGATATTTCCCTGATGGAGATGAGAAGCTATCTCATCTTGTTGGGAGTTAGTCAAAGAGACAACATCTTATAGTCAAGAAGGCAGCATCTCAGGAGCCAGAAGAGAAGCCCCATGGCCATGCCCTGATGGAACCAGACCTCTGAAGTTGGAGAGGTCACCTGGAGACCCCTGCCAGGACTGAGTTGCTTCTACCACCACTGGATGCTATTGATGGACCCTGAGCCCTGGAAATGAGGAGCCCTGAGGGGAGCCCTGCCAGCACCGGGACTCTGCACCCACTGGCCTGTGACTTCATGAGTCGGAAGGAGACATTATAGACTGGCATCGGACATATGAGCTAATATTAGACTTATGACTTTGGATTGGACTGGGTTGGGATGCTGTCTCAATGTTCCATTACTTTTGTATATAAACCTTTCCCTTATATCCATATACAAGTCTATGTATTTGTTTCTCTAGTTTACCCAGACTAACATAAAGTCTAAGGAGATCGTTTAATAATATTCAAAATAAGGCACTTCCTTGACCATAAAGTAAGCTTCAGTATATTAAAACATCTAAAATTACATATAGAAGATGTTTCCTGAACATTTAAAAGAAAAACAGGCATACTGGTTATATATCTATCAGATATATAGCTTTATTCAAGCCAATTAGAAACTCTGGATGACCAATGAAGAAGAGGAAATTCTGATAAAAATGAGAAAACATTTTTTTCTTGAATGAAAAGATAAATATGTCAAAGTTTGTGAAATGTAGTTCCAGTAGGGTTTAGAAAGAAACACATAGCTTTAAAAAATTATATTACAAAAAGTGACACTTTTTTTAAAAAAAGGCATCTTTGCTGTCACTTTCAGAAGTTAAATTAGCAGAATGGAAGAAGCAACAAAGAAGAGGAAAATGGAAGAGGAAAGACAAAATATTGAAAGATATAAATGTCAAAAATTGACTTTTAGGAACTATAAAAAATATAATAAACACCAACCAAGAAAAGGAGAGAAGACCAAGAATTAAATGGTGATACCAATACTTTGCTTATGGATATTAAAGGATCAGAGATTCACAAGGTGGTAGTAATTATATTAACTTATTTTGAATTCTACTTTTTTTCTGAGTATACCTTCTATAACTAGGGAGAAATTCCTCAGGGTTTAATGTAGATTGTAGTCGCTGAGCATATTCCATTTTCCTACTGGATATAGGGTCCCTGGAATGGGCACATAGTTAGCACTTAACCACTAGACAAATGTTTGAAAGTTTGCAGTAGAAAGACTTGCTAAGCTGTGTCCATAGCAAGCACACATAGCAAACCTAGGCTGCTCAGTTCTACGCAGTAACACAGGGATCCCTGGAAGTCGAAATTTACTCCAAAGCAATAGGAGAGGGTAATTTGATACCCATTTCTCTTGTCCTGACATGGAACAGTTTATCCGGAATATTTTCTAAACAGAAGACACGTAGCAAAGATTGAATCTCCACACAATGTAACCAGGCTTCTTCTTTTATCTTCTCTCTTTGGTGCCTCACATGTGCAACCGCTTCATCCAAGAGTCAAAGGTCTGATACCAACCTTCCATACTCAGTAATTGGTTCTTTTCCTAGAATTCCCTTTTTCTGACTTAATTTCCAAAGAAGGGCCTTACTTGTTACAAGGAGGGAACATAGTCTCCCCATCCTCCAAAGCAGAGAACATTCTGTGAGGTGACCTCCCAAAGCTCGTGGAAACCATGTGGTTGCCTTTCATTTCATTTTCCACAAATGATTGGAAGCGCTCATATTCACAGTTGAGCTTGAAGAATTTTTCTGGTCTGTTTTTACATCCAGACTGGAAAGGGGGACACGCTTACAATGTTAAAAAAAATTATTGTGGCAAAATAGATGTAACAAAATGTTGCCTTTGAAACTCTTTTCAGGTCTCCAATGTAGTGGTATGAAGCACCTGCTCTGCCTTGTCACTCAGGAGGGTGAGATGCTGCACGTCGTTAATGTACTGGTCAAGGAAATGGAAGTGAGAAGGGTTGCATCCTCAAAGGTGCCTTGGAAGAAAGGACTGGCAGTCTTCTCAGAAATCAGCCGTGGAAACCCTATGGACTGTTGTACTCTGTCACACATTCATACACGGTGGAAGAAAGGACTGGCAGTCTTCTCAGAAATCAGCCGTGGAAACCCTATGGACTGTTGTATTCTGTCACACAGTCATACACGGCATCACTAGGAGTTGGAATTGAGCCAACTGCAACTGATTGTTGTTGTTGCTGTTGTTTAGCAGCAAAAAGAGGAACTCTAAGCATGATACACTTTTCTCTTTCTCCATCTATATCAGTTAATATTTTATTTGATGCAATTTATACTCACTGTTGTGAAACGTAAGAGCCCTGGTGGCATACAGATTATGAGTGGGGCTGCTAACAGCAAGGTCAGCTGTTGCACACTGCCAGCTGATCCCATAGAGTTACAGTCCTGACAACCTACAGAGTTCTTAGAGCTTGTCCGATAACAACACTAGGAGCCAAAATGACCCTGATGGAAATTGATGTGTTTTTGTCTTTTCACTTATGAAATATCCTGCATACTTGTGTGTAAGCCAAGTTTTTGCAGTACATTTTTATGCCATTTTTGAGGTAAAATTAGGTTGATATTCGGGTCGACGTATACTTGAGCATATACAAGTTATACAGCAGCTGCAATTCTGAAAGATTATTGAAAATCTAAGTTATTTCCAGTCTTCAGAGCAATGGTATACAAGAGATATTTCATTCATGTCAACCCTTCTTTCTCACTTCCTACACAGTAACTCAGATCAGACTCACTCTGCTCTCCATTGAGGATAAGCATACTCCATGTCCTCATGATACATGAAAGTGAGTTGGTCACACAGCCGGTTGACAACTAATGGTTCCTACTCACATAGATCCCTAGAGGACTCGATCTCTTTCTTTCACTGGGGTGGGAGGACCCTGACAGGGTAAAACACTGGTATATCTTTCCTAATATATGTCAAAAATAATTTTAAAATGAAATGGTAGTAGAATGGTCAGTAGGGTCTATCTCATTCTTCCATGATAATGGGGGAAGCCCTTGTACGTTTTTATTCCCACAAGACTACTTTGCATCCTAGGTAGGATACATCCAGATAATCGGTATAATATGAATCACTCATTGAGGATTCCAATTTATGCAAGTATGTATTTTTGAGATAAAATAGGTTATATATTCATGATGGTTTTTCAGAGCAAGTGTCAAGGGTGATTACTGGTTCTGAAGGTATCTTTGAATAGAGTGCATGTCTATCTTGAGAGCATTTCAGTTGGTTTTCTTTCAAATAGAAGTATATTATCAATGATGAAAACCCAAGTACTCTGGATTTTACTGTGTGCACTTAATTTATCTATATTATTTCCTATAATTCATGTACTTGCCCCTTCAGTTTTTCCTCCTCTCAATGGACTTCTTTGGAGCTACAGAAAATGGGTTGCAGATTGCAAGTATGCGTTCATTTATTGTTTAATTTTCATTAACTGGTGGCCAGGTGGGGTCTCCTTAGCTCTGAGTGTCATGTGTTGAGTTTGCCAAATATTTGAAAACACCAGTTGGATGTGTTGCACCTTCTCCAGATATGCTGAGTGGTGGTGTCAGCTGCTGTTGTCCAGAGTCATTGTTTTAGATCTATACTAATACCATTTGCATGTACTGTAGTCCTCTCGTCCTTGTCTCCTTGGGACCAAGGCCAGAACAAGGTAAGTTAATGACCGAATGCTTCCTAATGAGCAGATCTCTCAATTTGTATACTGTGTGCTGAACTTATTTGTGCTTTCTTATCGGCCAACCTCTTAGAAAATCAAGGATATGTAATATTTCATGTGTGGAGAAAAATTCCAGCCTCTCCTAATAAGAAGGCTAAAAGGTTATCTTCTAGAAACAAGATTTGGTAGAATTCTGCAAGTTAAGACCTATGGAACCCACATTTAGATTCCTATAGATAGCATTGCAAGTAAATGGGTAAATATCACTTATTAACCATGTTTATTCTATTAGAAGTTTTTGCTAAAGTGAGAAGAGGTCTCAGTTCCTGGGCACTCAATGGTTTGCCAACATAATTTAAAAATTTTTTCTACTTTAAATGCATTTGCATGCTCTCTGAGTATGTACTCACAGCTACCCTAGAAGACAGAGTAGAGCTATGCCTTAGAGTTTCCTAGACTATATATATATTTTTGGGGGGGGGGGGCATCACTGCCCTCTGGTGGGAGTGGGAGGCCCAGTCTTGTTCCTGGAGAGCTGCTGCTGGACTTGAACCGCCAACCCTGTGAGCCACAGTCCCACCTTCAACCACTACACCACCGGGGCTCACCCCAACTATAAATCTTTATAAGAGAAGATAACCTCTCTTTTCTCCTACAGAAGGGCTGTTTCTCTTGAACTGTTGGGCTTAGAATTAGCTGCTTATACCCCAGTGTCACGAGAACTTCCGAATCAGAATATGCTCAACGGCATGTGGTTTGGGTATTTACCAAACAATAAGACTTGTTAAGTTCGCTCTGACTCATGGGAACCTCAGCATACCAAGTGGAACTGTGTGCTCCATAGAATTTTCAAGTGCGTGATCTTTTGGACACAGATTATGAGCCCTTTTGGTGAAACAACTCTGGGTAAGTTCAAACTGTCAATCTTTCAGTTAGTAGTGAAACAATCATCTATACCATTTAGGAACTTGGATGTCTACTATAATTGCCTCATATACGTGTGAAAGGTGCATTGTAGGGCTATAAGAATCAGGGATAAAAGAATCAGAGACTGATCAAAGGACAAAAAAATCTATCTTAGAAGACGTAAAGCCAGAGTCCTCTTTAGAGACCAGAATGGCAAGACTTTATCTCACCAACTTTTGACTCATTGTCAGGCGAGGTCAATACCTGCAGAGGAACATCATGCTTGGTTAGGTAGAGGGCCATAAATAAGAGGAAGACCCCCAACCAGATGGATGACACAGTGGCTGCAACCACAGGGTTATGCATAGGAATGATTGTGAGGATGGCCCAGGATCAGACCAGGCAGGGCTTTAATCTCTTGTGAACATGTCTGCTATGAGTTGGAACTGATTCAAGGTCACCTAAAAACAACAGCAACATACACAAGGGGTTTACAATAAGTACATGGAAAGGTGGAATTTTTTAAATGGATTTTTCCATGAACTTTTTGAAATCTTCTAATATGCGCTCGTATTATAGATAAGTAGGTAGATGATTGAAAGATATAGCTATATAGATAGATACTAGATAGATAGATTTAAACTATAGATAGAGGAGAGAAAGAGAGAGAACATTTTCAAAGTAGTTCAACTGCATTACAGATAGGGAAAGAAGAGAACAGAAATCCAGATCTGGCTCAGTCGCTTACCACCTACAGGTGCTTTGGTCAACACCCATAGCAGGATACTGGTATTCTTCACTTTCAGTTTGTGAATGCTCTTCCATAGAAATTTCCACCCAACCAATACCCTAGAATTTCCGAACATCTCCTTAGTACTAAGAGATGTACAGGGCTTACTTGTAGAGTCTAACTAGAGTCTTAGGACGGCTTATGGTGCAAGCATATGGTCTAGATTGGGTGAGATACCATGCTAAAGAAGAGACTGGTGTCTTCTCTGCCCCAACTCCCCCTAAGTCCTATCGTTCTCATGACTCACCAACAAGCAGGTCCATTTCCATTCCCAGACTTGGCTCAGATCCTACTGTGTATAGTGTTCTGCTCTATAAACATTTGAGATTGTCCATTTAATAGTCTAATTCTCATATACATGTGAAGTACTAAGAAATTAGTTTAGGATTAGCTATGTCTCTAAAATTAAATCATTTCTGTAAGCAAGACACTTTCAAAGTCTTCACTGAACTGTGAGAGTACCTGTGAGAGGTCCATATAGGAAAATCAGTTATGCGGAAATCCTTGAATGGCTCTAGGTTCTTCCTCTTCCTGAGGGAACTGAGCTAACGAGTCAGCAACACATGTGCTTCCAGCAGTTAGGTTCCAAGGACAGAAATGGAAAGTAACTTCAAGGACCACTTACTCAAGCAGTCCCTGGGAGCATTGCTCATGTAATTGACTGAAGCAGTGGATGCTTCATAAGTACTTAACACTGTCTGCCATCTTGACAGGGAAGGAGAAATAAAGGCTGATAAAAGAAATAATGTAGAAATGAAACAAAATTGGCTCGGTGGGTGGGGGAATATCTATGAATCTCAAACTCAGTGGTTCCCTTTACACACCTCCTTATTCTTCAGCCTCCCTCTCTGCATTTACCATGGTGCAGCAAGCATGTGTCACACTGTGGCTGTGTGGCTAACCTGAATTGCAAGACTAGAGAATAAACTGTCCTGTTATCTCCTTCTCTCTCTCTCTCTCTCTCTCTCTCTCTCTCTCTCTCTCTCTCTCTCTCTCTCTCTTGGTCTTCCTTAGCAGTTAATGCATTTCTTTCACTTGAAAATATAAACACAAAAATAAATGACCCTATTAACTTGTAATTGTCCTCTCCTGAGGTGGTTTTCAGTACCTAATGGGGATTTTTTTTCCCTCTGTAAAAGTGGTCTAAATTGGTCCTTTTGCCCCACCTGAACCACATGCTCTAGTAAATATCTGTGCCAATGATTAATAGACCAGTCCATCAGTTACTGTACGGTGAAAGGCACATTCATACACAAGTAACCTGTCTCACCTCCAGGAATTTACTCTTCTAGGGACTCTCTCAAATTAAGCCATTAAAGAAAAATAAGGTCCCCAATGGAAGCGAGACATCAGAAAACATTGCAAGAGAAATTGTCTTCTGTGAAGTATAAACATTTTTTGAACTGGGCAGTTTTTATTTATTCCTCTCATCTTCTCAGTCTCTGATTTGCTTGTCAGGCATTAACTCAAAGGTGTCCTTGTCTCTGTGCATTTGTGAGAGTGCTCAGCAGTATGCATGTGCACCATGTACTGACTGTGAGACTTAACTGCCTCCTGAACAGTGCACGCAGACACATCCAGCTCGCAACGTGGCTACAAGTCGGTCAGCAGTTGGGATAGACCAGCTGCTCCTTGGGAGAAAGCAGAGGTTTTCTGTTCCTTTTACCATTGACAGCCTGTGAAACCATTAGTGGCCATTCTAGTCTGTTTGATAGGGTCACTAGGAGCCGGAATCAACACAATAGCAATCAGTTTGGGTTTGGTTTGATTTTGTTTTAAGGGGGGCTTCCTAGGGGAGCAGAAAGCATTTCATTCGGATTTCTGAAATGTGTGTAGGGTTTCAAAATCTAAAACATAGTGTTGAAAAGTTTGATGAGTAGGTATGTTTGTTAAAAAAGTTCTTCACCACTTGCCTCCTTAATTAAACATACGTTGACATGAAAAGATGGCGCAGAGCTGCACATGGCTTTGCTCTGTTGTACCAAAGGTCATTATGAGTTGGACCTGACTTGTCCATGCTGAAAACAGTATGTGAATACATACACACATAGGCACACAGATAGTTTTCTGGCGTTCAAATACATTATTAGTTAGGGACTCTGTTCTAGTCAGCTTGACTAGAGAAACAACTTCACATAGTTTTTTTGTGGAATCATTTTATTGGGAACCCATACAGCTCTAGTCACAATCTTTACATGCATACTTTGTGTCAGTATTTACATGTGGGGCAGTGTCTTCTACAACTCCTATCACAATTCATACATATCTCCTTTGTGTCAAACACTTTTGTACATTTGTGGCCATCATCATTTTCAAAATATTTACTTTCCGTTTGAGCCCTTGCTATCAGCCCCTCCTTGTTTCCCCTCCCTTCCCATTCCCCCTCCCTCATGAACCCTTGATAATTTATAAATTATTGTTATTAGGCATATCTGACACTGGCCAATGTCTCCCTTCAGCCACTTTTCTGTTGTCCACCTTCCAGGATGGTGGTTATATGTAGATCCTTGTAATGGGTTCCCCCTTTCTACCCCACCCTCTCTCCATCCTTCTGATATCCCCACTTCCGACACTGGTCTGAAGGGATGATCTGTTCTGGATCCCCTATGTTTTCAGTTCTTATATGTACCAGTGTATATCCTCTGGTCTAGTCAGATTTAAAAGGTAGAATTGGTATCATGATAGTGGGGGATGGAGGAAAGGAAGCATTTAGGAACCAGAGGAAAGTTGTATGCTTCATTGGCACCATGAGTCGTTCATCTCCTCCTTGCAACCCTTCTGTAAGGGGATGTCCTATTTCCCTACAGCTGGGTCTTGGGTCCCCAGTCTGCACTCCCCCTCATTCACAATGATTTGATTTTTTTTTATTCTTTGATGCCTGATACCTGATTCCTTCCACACCTCATGGTCACATAAGCATGTGTGTTTCTTCCATGTGGGCTTTGTTGCTTCTGAGCTGGATGGCCACTTGTCCATCTTCAAGTCTTTGAAACTCCAGATGCTGTAGCATCTTTTGTTAGCTGAGCACAATCAACCTTCTTCATCACATTTTTATGCACCTGCTTTGTCTCCAGTGATTGTGTCCAGAAGGTGAGCATCATGAAATGCCAGTTTAGTGGAAAAACTATCTCTGCATTGAGGGAGTGCGTCAATGGAGGCCCAGTGTTCATCTGCTACCTGAATACTAAATCTCTGTCTCTATATGTGCACATAGATATCTTTCCCCATCCTCATATGAGTTTTTATAAAGAGTAATTCCATATAAAGAAATACCCCAGCCCAGTCCAGATCAAGTCTATAAGTCGAATATAAGCCCATATATCCAACAGCAGTCTATAATTTCCTCTTCAGACTCATGCATCACATGCAATGATGTCAAATGCAGTGCAGGGAAAATCACAGGCCAGTATTGTGGAAAGTCTTGTGGATCCTGTGGCAGTGGAAACATGTCAGGGCAGGCAGGATTCTCCAGGTGGCTCCTCCAGCTCCAGAACTTCAGCTCCATCAGCATTACTCCATGTGTCTTGTCAGAAGGAAGATGAAGCAGAGAGCCTGTGTCTGGCTTCCCCTGAGCTGTGTATCTATGTAGTTCCTCTACATGAAGTCATCAAGCTGTCACCTGATTGGCAGGCTAAACCCCACCCCTTCACTCTTAATAGTCTCAAGTTGACACAAGATTATGTAACTACCACAGATGCCTTCTTCTTATGCTATTATTTAATTAACATAGCTACCAATGATGTCTCCGTTTGGCTGAGAGCTGCATTAAAGTACTGGACAACACATTAGCATAAGGAACAGCATAAGTGAGTTCTTAGAGTGCATAGGAACACTGAAGCATCATCCCTTAAATCTTACTTTCCCTAGTTCTTATCTTATATAACTGAGGAGGAGAAGAGAAAGGAACAACAGTTGCATCTGATCAAACAGTTCTCTCAGAAGCCTTTGTATAAATATTATGAGAAACATCTAATTGTATGGTTTTACGAACTAGCATTATGAGCCATTACCTCTGTGAGAGCCTGAGACTCATTTATATCCCTCTATTAAGGACATAATCATTATTCTCTCTTTGCTCACGGCCATCACCCGGAGTCTAGCTCCGTCCATGACCCTGAAACCATTGCTCTCTAAATGTTTGCTGAATGAGTACATTTGGATTTGAGTTTAATTTCTCTTCTTTTCTTAAGTTCATTTAGTACTTGTGATGAAAACTCTAAATGCTGTTAATTTCTGATATGCATGGTAAACAGGGTATTTGTATTCTGTTAGTGTTCAGTTTAACTTGCTATCTTCTCAAATGAGGCTTGTGTGGCCAAAGTCCCTTCAGAACTGAATAGTATTGATTTTTTTTTGCCTTTTGAAAAAGAAACAGCAGATATAGAAACTCTTTTTCCT
The DNA here is from genome assembly GCA_004026705.1 of Nesogale talazaci. Lineage (NCBI taxonomy): Eukaryota > Metazoa > Chordata > Mammalia > Afrosoricida > Tenrecidae > Nesogale > Nesogale talazaci. The sequence continues at coordinate 61,371 of PVJH01009377.1, read as the reverse complement.
TGGTGCAATATGGATCTACACAAGATCCAGCATGTGCCTATTTCTAAACACACGTTCCCCAGCACAAAAGCTATATGTTGAAATATTTAAATATTGGATCATCTAATTGACCTTCTGATGAGAGTCATTTCTGATCACGAAAAGGAGCTGCTGAAATTAACGTGTCATTTTAATATGTTTAAGGAAGCTGTTCAGAGCAAGCCCTCTCACCTCCCCACCCTAATCCCAGTGGGCACTTCTCCAGGTCAATGTGAGAAACTAGTAAAATACTGATATTACAGCCAGGCAAAGAAAACCCACAGGAAGAAGCTGCAAAAGGGCCTGGCAGATGGAAATTAAGTTATTGATAGACAGGTGAGTCTAGAAGAGCCTCTCTTTCCATGGTATAGGTGCATCTATGCACTGAATTCATTCTCAGCCAGCAGGATTTGCCCCCTCCTTCACTTCAAGAAGTAAACTGATGCTTCAGTATATCTAAATCCAATCCCATCTAGGCATTTACCCAAAATGAACTAAGAAGAAAAAGGGCATGTTCATCCCGGTTGATGGAACGCAGTGCCTGTTTTGTAGAAAGGGACTCTCTTTTAAGGGTAAGGATAAAGATCCAAAATCCTCCTTAATAGTAAAATGCTAGTGGCATTACATTCAAGAAAAATAAGAACAGCAGGTTTGTACCAATAGCTTGAATTTTGAACATTATTCTGCAAGTTCTGAATACTCTATTAAGGAAAGGAAGAAGTAGACCACAGATTCACGTAGGACACCTTTGAATTCAAATTTCTGAAAGATATATCTTCATATTTGGAAAATAGCTACTAAATACATGAAATCAGTGCATTCGAATTGGGTATTCTCTCCACATGAGAGATATGGGTGACATTTAATGCCACTCACTTATGTACTAGAATAGAAGGGTACCATTGCTTACATCACTTTGGTTGGACAGATCCTAGATTATGATTGCACTTAAGGGCATATGGAGCTCTCTCCCTTGATGAAACTTGTGTGCCTAGGCATAGTTGGAGAAGGATGACAGATACTGATTTTCATCTATCGTTCTATCTCCATAAACTGACCAAACAGGAGAAAAAGAACTCATATATTTGACCTATGTGTAGATAAGGAAGTTACAAGGTCAAAATCCATGCTGAACTTGTATAAAAATATTGTTCACAGAGCATGTTTTGGTAAGTTGAGGCATGTTGGCAAAAATAGATCGTTTAAAATTATTACCTCCATACTACTCAATATTGACCCAGAAAATGCAGGTGGAGCAAGACAGGTCTACCAAATCCTCCGAATCATTTATTTATTCATTTTTACATGATCTTACTGGATTTTGTAGGGTACATTGGAAATTTTGAAAATTTCTTTCTACAGACAATCCACCATGTCTTTATCCAAAGATGATGTTTCTGAGTGTGTGTCCTTGAGTCCAAAAAACTATGTGTAGTAGACTAGGTCCCCAACATTTGTTAGAAAGGCCTTACGTCAGGAAGTCAAGTCTGTCTTCACCTTCCTTGAGGATTAGTCTTAAAACTCTTTGTGGATTGATATGATGTCACAATCATCATAAGGGACTGATTTCTAAAGCTCTTAGATTTCTTGGAATGCTCTTTCTGGAGAAGTCAGTCATAAGGTTTGAAGGCTGGCTAGTTAAGGCTGTCATGCTCTGAGGAAATTCAGCAAGTTCCTGAGAGGGGCATACATGGAGAGAAACATGCCTGGAACAGAGTGACAGTCTTCCTAGCCCAAGCACCAGAAAATGCAAGCCAAGAAGCAAGGTTCAGTCTTAGCGAAAGGGGCCACAGGAGGAATTGAATACCTCAGCTGACTACCGGTACAAAGGTCTTACGCCTAGACTCCATTACAGCTGTTGAAGATGCATTCATCAATTCACAGCAGCCCAGTGAAGACCTCAGTCATGGTGGGAAAAGGGGGTAAACTCTTCTTCTTCTGTACTGTCTAGATTCCTAACCAAGGAGCCATGGTAGCGTAGTGGATTACACACTGGACTCCTAGTTGCAAAGTCAGCAGTTCTGACCCACCAGCCCTCCATAAGAGGAAAGATGCGGCTTTCTGTTTCTATAAAATTTTCCAGCCTTGTAAACCACCGAAGGACAGTTTTGCTCTTATAGGCTGCTCTGAGTCAAAATGAACTCAAGCGCTGTGAGTTTGGGTTTTTATTGATTTTAATTCCTAACCTACAAAAGTGTGAACATATTTCATGACACTTAATACTAGGTATTGGACAGAGCCCCGGTGGTATAGTGGTTGTGCATGGGACTACGGCCCACAGGGCTGGCAATTGAAATCCAACAACAGCTCTCCAGGAGTAAGGCTGGACCTCCCACTCCCACCAGGGGGCAGTGATGCCAAAAAAAACATATACTAGGGTATTTTGTTACACGATTGTACCAACATGATTAAACATTTTGAGGATGAACCGTAGTTGCCCTAACTAAAAGTAACACATGATTCTAGAGAATAGTATACACTTTCTTTTTATTGTCTTATCAGATAAGAAAAATACTCTTGTCTTTTTTATTATATTGTTCTCTAGATTAAATGACACGATGTTTATAAAACCCTGAGGAAAATGCCAGATATAAGGCAGGCAACAAATTTAACTACTGCTACATTTTGGCAAGCCATGCCTTTGAGGAACTGAAGAGTCAAGAGAAAAATTAGCACCATAACACCAGTAAAATTGCTGAATGAAACTCATGCTGAAATGAGAAGTAGGTTTGCTATGAAATTTGGAGACAATTACAGATTGAAGTACTCTGAGAAATATGCATCCTGGCCTCATGGCATGTTTCAATTATACACTTAGCACTTGGTGATAGTATTGTGCTCCACTATGAGGTGGTGACTGTCAGGAAGGAAGACTATTGTCATTTCATGGGCAACTATGACTCTAGCTTATCCTGATGAAGGAAATAAAAGAAAGCTGAGTAAAAGAGAATGCTAAAAGGGAGTGAGAAAAAGGGATTCCATTATCAATAGAATCATAGTCCATTGGAAAATTCATTTGGTACGTGTTGTGTTGGGAGAACTTCAAAAAGTTAGATGATTTAAATTTTGTTTTTGTAATTAAATATTTTTTACAAACCGCTTGCATAAAAGTTAGAAATGTCTTCTGTACCCATGGGTACAGAGACAAACCAAGTGGAGGAAGCTGCTAGTGCCCAGCTATCAAATGATAAAGCATCTGGGGTCTTAAAAGCTTGAAGACAAATGAGTGGTTGGTTAGTGCAGAAGCAGCAAAACCCACACGGAAGTTCAAGAACTTGTGTGATCAAGAAGGGTGGAAAGAGCAGATATCAAGCATCAAAGAACAAGAATCACATCACTATAAATGAGGGCAAGAGCAGGGTGGGGTCCCAAGTCCCACTTGTATGCAATTGGACACCGGGGTCATGGGGAGGAGACAGGCCCATCAAGGTGCAGTGAGGTGCTGAGGAAGTATACATCTTTCCTCTAGTTCCTGAAGACTTCTTCCCTCCAACTATCATGGTCCCAACTGTGCCTTATAAATCCAGTTGGATTGGAGAAGGTACATTGGTAGAGATGGGAACTAGAAATATGGGGAGCCCAGGACAGATGAGCCCCTCGGGGCCAGTGATGACATTGGAGTTACCGGATGGGTGGAAGGAAGGTGGGGTAGAGAGATGGAGACAACTACAAGGATTTACACATAACCTCCTATCTGGAGGACAGATATCAGAGGAGTGGGCAATGGGAAATATCGGGCAGTATAAGATATGACAAAACTAAAATAATTTATAAACTTTTGAGAATTTGTCACGGAGGGGGGAGCAAGGACAGAGGGGATAGGATGAGAAACTGATATCAAGGGCTCAAGTGGAAAAGCATATATTTGAAGAATGATATTGGCAGCTGGCATGAGAAGGTATTTGGCACACTATCTGTATTTATGTATTGTGAAAAAGGATGGACAAGTCCCCAATAAAATGATTTTTTTTGAGGGGGGCATCACTGCTCTCCGGTGGTGGGAGTAGGAGGCCCAGCCCCACTGCTGGAATTGAACCTCCGTCCCAGTGGGCCGCAGTCCCATGCACAACCACTACGCCACCGGGGCTCAGCCCCCAATAAAATGATTTTTTAAAAAATCATAAAATGCTCATAACACACGGAATCCAGGAATAAGAATGGAAGTGGTGATTCCAGGAGGGTGTTTTTCTTGATTTGTTTTGTTTGTTTTTTAATTTTCATTCTTTCCTGTGGTCAGAGAGTCACCTTAGATGACTGCCCTTAAGCTTTAAAGTTCCTTGTCACTATTTACCAAAGTAGGATGTAAAACATTGTCTTTGTGGGCTATTATGCTAATTGATCTGAATGTCCTCCATACTGTACTCTTCAACCCTCAGGCCCAGAAACCCATTTTCTCAAGGTGTTTGTGTATATCTAAGATGTTATATTAATTTCACCATGTATGCCCCATGACATTCATGGATTTCATCCCCTATACATTCCACCACATTACCTTTCTACAAAAGGGTCAATACATGTGTCCAAATATCTTCTGTCAGGCCCACTAAGGGTATTTGTGAATCATTTCATTATCTGTTCATTCAATTCTTCTGTGAGCTTTCTGAAGTCCCCTATTATATAGTTGTGTGCACACTCCCACTCTCCATCTCACATCCAGTCAGCCTGTCTATCTATCTTGCTACTCTCCAAGGTCAGATATAGATAATGTAGATAGTGTTATGACCGTTAACCTTGGTAGCCAGAAGACAACTTTTCTGAGTTCCCACATCCAGCAACTTGCCCACCCCCCACAATATTTTTTTTAGTATTGCCCTGTGTATGTTTGTGGTAGTTACACAATTTCATGCTGACATGATAAAAGAATAAAGAGGTGAACTCTAGCCTATCAATCAAGTGACGCCTGATGATCCTTCATTGTGGATGTGGCCTTCTTGTTAGGAGTTTGAGAACTTCCTCTCTTCCTCCCTCAAGGCCAGGATGTACTTTATCTCTATTTCACCTTCCTGTTCACAAGCCACATCATGCCATGCTGATGGCAGCCAGAGTGCTGGAGCTGGAGGAGCCATGTGGAAAGCCACACCACTGGATTCACAAGACTTTCCACCCCATGAGCCTGTGATCTTGCATTCGGCATGATTGCATGTGCTGCATGAGTCTAAAGAGGAATTTTTGGAATAGTATCACATATATGGGTTACTATTTGAATTATGGACTTGATCTGGACTGGGTTATGATGGTCTCTCAAGAAAAAAAATGTTCTCTTATACCCCTATGGGCGTCTCTAGATTTGTTTGTCGACTCAACCTGGACTAACACAGAATTCCACCATGTGCATGGATATAGTGGAAGCAAAAGTAAATATTCACATAAATATATGCTATGACGAATGTGTGTGTATAATCCCATTCACCTACTCACACCTACTGAGTTTATGCATCTATCCATATAGGTTCTTAAATAGCATCAGTATTGCAGGATTCGGTATACAATACTGTTTACTTCTGCTGCCTTAACTCTTTCCCTCTTCCAAATACCTTCTCCTCTTATGTCACACTTTGAGAAGACTGTAGCCTTGGAGCTTCACCAGTAAGTGCTTCAAACTCTCTTTGCTTTCAGTAAGCAAGATTGTATCACCTACATCTTGCAGACTGTTAACATGCCTCCCTCTAAACTTGATAGTGGTTTGTTCTTCCTGTAGTCCAGTTTCTCAGATTATGTGCTCAGTGTACAGACTTATGAAGTAAAGTCCATAGACAAAGGTTTGCTTTATATGACATGAATGAATCATTTTAAAATTCACAATGCAGCAGCATTTAGCACCTTCACAATGCACCTTGTACAAGAATCATCTAAAATGTAGAGTCTGCATAGTTCTAAATATTTTCGTCATGCTAAAAGGAAATCCTCTACCCATTCAGTAGTCAATTGCTTATTCTGGATTTATTCATACAAATGAAATCACATAATTCGTAAGAAGAAAATAAAAGGCAGATCATTTGGTGCAGTAAATCCCTTCTCTGTGTTGATCCAAAATGATTGCTGGAGAAACTCTGAGCAAAAGAATGTTAATTCAAGTATTTCACTAACAAGATATTTGCTGTCACTAAGTATTCAATATTAAAACAACTAATGTCATAGGTCACATAGTAGAACTCCTCCACAGGTTGCCAGGGTTTTGTTTTTAATTTAATGGTGCCACTGGGTGGATTAAATTAGATCATCTTTATGTTGATAGTCAAGTACAAACTATTTATTCCACCCATACGTGTTGCCATGTTTCAGGATGATGTTGGAAGTCCTTAAACCAGCATCCTTTCTGCACTCTGAGTGCTCCCATCCATTCATCCTACCACATCCTGCCTCCTTATAAACTTGTTTTTTGGGGGCCATGCTACCTTTGTGAGCCTCCGATGGATAATTGTTCTGAGGAGCGCAATTGCTATTTTACAGACATATCTATTGTTTGATAGAAAGATGATGTTTAGAGTGGTTCAGTTTCATGTGGTGTAGTGAGTTCAGGATGGGGCTAATAACCACAAGACTGTCAATTCAAACACACCAGTCACTTGGCAAGAGAAAAATGAAGCTCTTTGCTCCCATGAAAATGTAGTCTTGGAAACGCTCTCTAAGATTGCTATGGGTTACTATTGACAATGGCAACAGGCAAGGGTTAGTCTTGGAGTTTTGCTAGATTTATCAGACCAGTGACTCTCATGGGTGTGATGTATAATGATGGGTGTACTCTCCTTCATCAACCCATACCTGTACAGTCTTCAAGTCCAACTATGTGAGCAATTGCAGTATATTATTGCTGTTATTACCAGGCCATGTGTGTTATAATATTTATCACTGTTGCTTTTGCTCCTGTACACTTGCCATGTACACATCTCTTCCCTTGATAATGATACCCTGACAGCATCCTTGTTGTGCTTTGCATTTCTCTTCACTTCACTCAATTTTAATATATGCCAACTTACTAGCTAGTGCCTCTCCTCCTTATTCTGCCCATGCCTGGTCAGCATCAAAGAGTGAGGTCTTCTGTCTGTAAACTCTTTTATGATGCTTTATAATAGCATTCTAATACAATATTTGAATTTTACTGATCGACTTATTTCACTCCGCATGATGTCTTCCAGGTGTATCCATGTTATGAAGTATGCTTTGGGTCTATCTTTGCTCTTTCTTGTGGAATATTATTCCATTTGTCTATCCATTCATTCTTTAATGTGCACTTAAGTTATTTCCACCTTTTTACTTTTGTGAATAACATTGCAATGAACAAGGGTGTACATATTGTGTATATGGTTTATATTTCTCTAGGATATATATCTCATATGATATCTCTATTTTTAGTTTTGTAAGTTAGTGCCAGGTAGTCTTCCATCATGGTTATACCACTGGATCATTTCACATCTCCACCAGTGGTGTCTATACATTTCAGTTTACCTTCAACTGCAACAACAAACAACATTTTGTACTACCTGGCCTTTGGTTGGTTGATTTCAGTTTGTCATGATTATTGCAGTAATATAGTACCTCCTTGCTGTTTCACTTGTCCTCTTTTCAGGAGTCCTGCTGAGGCTGTGGGGTAGGTGATGGGCTAGTGTCCACAAGGTGGGCTGTTCAAATCTAGCAGCTGCTCCGTAGGAAATAAAGCTTCCTGCTTCCATAAAGATTTACACAGAAAACCTATAGTGTTGCTATTCATCATAATGAGGAGACCTGGTGATGTAGAGGGTTACAGAGTGGGCTTCTGTCTACAAGATCAGCAGTATAAAACCACTAGCTAATTGATCCTCAACCTTCTTAATGCCGCAACCCTTGAATACAGTTCCTCATGTTGTGGTGACAACCCCAGCCATGAAATTATATTCATTGCCCCTTCATAATTGTCATTTTGCTACTGTTATGAATCGGGTACCCCTGTGAAAAGGTTATTTGACCCCCAAAGGGGCCGTAACCCATAGATTGAGAACCACTGGTTAAGTGGTCAAAATAGCTCAGTGGTGGTGGGTTTAGTTTGTGCTTGGAAATGACTGAGGATCATAAACATTTGTTGTGTGTTTGTTGGCTGCCCGGGATATCTTCTTGAGTGCCGCTTCTGTCCATAGCCTTTGTCCATTTTGTAATTGGATTGTCTGTTGTTGCTGAAGTGCTGAAGTTTTCTTTACCTTATAAAGGTTCTGCACATTCTTCTTTTACTCATTTAAAAAGGTCACTTGGAAAGCATAAGTGTTTACTTCTTTGTAAGGCTCAGTCATCTTATATATTCCCTGCTATTTGTGTATTTTCAATTATATGTGGTAAACTATGCCATAAACCAAGGTCCTTAAGTATGACCAGCTTTTTTCTTCCATGATTCCAAGAATTTTAAATTTAACATTTAGGTGTGAAGCTAACTTAATTTTATGTTTTTACTATGGTGTTCAGCATGGCCCATGTTTCATTTTTTTCTGCAGAGATGTGAAGTTACACCAACATATTTGGTGAATTAGACACTACTTCTTCCACATTCAATGAATCCCAACCCTTTGCTGAGGAGTTGAAAACCACTAGCTATTGAGTGGGAGAAAGATGGGACTTTCTACTCTTATAAGGAACTACGCCACAGGGTTAACTCAACACTGCCCTTTAAGGTTGCTATGAATCAGAATGGTTTCTGTGGCAATGATTCCTGTGGTCACTTTTTTATTTATTAGGTTTTCAGCCTTTTATGGGGGCCACTTCTTCACAGGTAGCTATACTTCTCAGGCTCTCATGTTTGTCTTGAGAGCTAGGTGTCTGTCCTTGCACCTGTTTTGACTAGTGTGGCTGTGTAGTAAGTCGCTTTTGAGATCAAGAAGTGTGAAGAGCCCTGTTTCAGTCTTCCTTTTTAGCACTGCTTGGTTCATCCAGGGTCTCTATCCTACCCATATTAAGGGTGGGGTGCTGACCATAGAGGCAACCCTTGTGCAGCCTACAAGCTGCCAGAACAACTTCAGTCCACTGGGCAGCAGAACAGTGGGAGGCCACAGAGGGGAAGGCAGGCCAGGTGGAGGGCAGTCAGAAGAGGGGCAATATGGGGAAATCCCCAAGATCATGCCTCTGGTCAGCAACAGGGTATGGTGGGAAGGTGGGGAGAATACATTCCTCCCATCACTGGTCTGCACTTCCGGTGCCAGTACAGTTCCAGTTGAGGACCCTTCCACCTTTTGATCTAGCTCAAGTTCTATTCCTCCTGTTTCACTCTGGATTTTCCTCCAATGAGGATTTCACGAAGTCCTGTCCTGTCCTCTGTACCCAGGAATTCTGCTTGAGAAGTCTGGATATAGCCCCTACTGTCCTTCTGATTCTCGCCTCTCCTGCCTCACTCTTTGCAGTCAGTTCTGTCTTGTAGTCGGCCATTTGTCTTGTCTTTTGATGCCCTGGGTGCCAGGATCATCATCTGTATCTGTTTCACTTGATTTCTCAAGCCTTTGCTGTAGAAAAACGGGGTGGAATCTAACTGGGTCACCATCTTAGCTCCCTTACAATTAATGAGCTTTTTTTAAGGTTGAATTGCTGCCCTGTCCTTCCCAGGGCTAAACATACCTTCCTTCTGCCTCTGCTTTGCGGAGTCTGAGCAATTAGGCTTGCGCTCCCTGCCTGCATAAAATCACACTTATTTTTGCACAACTAGGTACTCAGTCAGCAGCGGGGCGAGGGTTTGATTTGGAGAGTGCCTCATAAAAATCTAATCAGAGATTGGCATGTGAGTCTCACAGATGAGCGACTTTCAGACATTAATCTGCCTTCATGCTCCAAATGTAGTTGATAACTTCACTATGGCAAGTCAGTTGTGAAAAAAAAAAAAGGATTTTGGCACTTGTTATAAGCATCAAAGCCCTAATGCCAGGATCTCTTTATCAAGAGCATTTCCACAATAGTAGCTGGCAACTGTAGGAAAAGAATACCCTGTCACCCTTCTGTCCTTGCCTTATCTCTCAGGAGGTGTGGGAGCCATGACCCGAGGCTGCTCCTGTGCAAGTCCCCTCAGCACTTCCGTCTGTCATGTGACCCCTTCAGAAATGTCCTTTCCAAATGCCTGCCATGTGAATGGAGGTGAAGCTTCACTATTTGTTTATTTTAAAGTCGGGAACATTGACTTAAAGCACTGCTGCCGTTGATTGGTCCATTGACCCTTAGGCCTGAAAGTCAGGGCTCTTGTCTATGCTCCCAAATTAATGTTCTGACATTTGATGAGAAGTCAGTTAGCCCTTCTGGGCCTCAGTTTCATTGTGTGTACAGTATGTGTGTGTGTGTGTGTGTGTGTGACACCTGCGTTCAATTGGGTTTGGGTGAGATCAGAAGTCTTAACCCACCATAAGACACACGAACACATTTTGATGCTATGCATCTAGGCCCTCTGATACACTGTACTGACAGAGAGTTGGAACGGATGTTCAAAAGCATAACAATAGTGAAAGTCTATTCAAGAAGGTGCCAGGCAGGGAGGATATCACTAAGGGACGTGGTTTCCATAGGGTGAAATCCAGTGTTTGCAAACCAAGGTGAATAATGTGTGCTGGTTTTCCTATTCAATCCCATGCCAGACTCATCATCATTAGCTTAGGAGCGCTAATTACTGTGGGTGGAGAGCAGAGTGACTCCCTTCTGCCATTGATTAGAAGGAAATTCAATTATCAGCCAAAGTTTTATTAACATGTGTTTCTTGCTAGCGAGCTAGCTAGTTTCTCATCATCCAGCAATGTTCCCTCTAAGAGAAAGACCGCCTCTGGCTGTCTATGAGACCACACTCACTTTTTTTTTTTTTAATGTGAACGGGCCCCGGACCTGCGTGCTAGCTGGGATGGGGAAAGTCTGGCAGCAAAGCACTCTTTTATGAAAGGAAATGAGCTTGAAGGTGGAAGAACAGGGTTTGCTTGCAACAGGGGTCCAATTTCTTGCTTTGAATGCAGGAACAGGGCGCCAATTTGTTCCGACTGGCAGGTGACCCCAACTCTGATAGAAAATAAGAAAGCAAAATCACCCTGTTCCACCATGGAATGGACCCTTAATTTTGAAACCAGCCTGGTGTGCTGATCAGTTCTGCTAAGTGACTCTGAAGAGACCCATTGCTTTAGCGCTGTCTGCGAGTTTAAAAGAAAGAAACTGTGAGCATCAGGGAGGAGAATCGAATGAGGTCACTCGTGAAATAGCAGGAGGAATCCATCGGTGCCTCTGCCTGGTTTTATTCAACTCCATCTTCACTGACCCCTGAGCCAGAAGATGGATGCTGCCACCCAACGGACGCTTCGTTTTCTCATTGCCTGAATGCCCGGGCCAGCTCTGCAATGAGAACTTGACACTTAACCCTTAGAGCTCTCAGCAGGGCTTTGAACCATTTCATCCTGGTTCGACCCCCGATGAGATTTTTCATTTCCACCTCCAGAGATACTGAGTCAGCATCTACGTTTAAACAAGATCCCCTGTGGATGCTGACGCTGGGGCAGGAGCCTTCTCTGGACTTTATGCAGAATCACCGCAAAATACAGCTCCTGATAGCTCGGGTGAAAATGGAACTTCTCAGCTCAGGATCAACTCATGGGAACAGATTCATTGCCCTGGTTACGAGGCCTTTGATGTGTGGATTTGTGTCTGCTTTCAGAGAGCTTCACCTGGGAGGAGCTGGTTATCCAACATCATTGATTCAATATTGTCTGTGCATTTGGTAGAACAACTGCCCCTCTTTGAGAAGTTTGCTGATAGCCAAGACAGGCAAGTCTGGGGTTGTCATGTGACAATCCCAGCAAACAAGTGAGCATGCCTTTTTGCCTATCACTTATCCTACATTGATTTAGACCCTGAAAATGCACCAGCCACTATAAACAGATTCTGATTTAACTTTGAAGTGGCAAGGTAGTACATGTTTTTTTTTTTTTTGACAAAGTGTTGATGCCATCTCTTATGGTGGGAGAATCATGAGGTAATACACATGGTTGACATGCCTCACTGGTACCAGAAAATTGGAGGTCCAAGTCTCTACCCACAATGCATCAGATGAAAGCTCTGGACATTTTCTGAAAACAAACCCAAAAACACCCTTGAAAATCCAAGACAGCAGTTCTGCACTGATACATATGAATCAGAATTGATGACAACTGTTTTGTTGACAGTTGTTCTTGTTGGGTTTTTTTGCCTTTGTGTGTGTTTGTGTGTGTGTGTCTGTGTGTTCTGACATTTTTAGTCTACTGATAATTTGACATAATAATCGAATAGGCATATTCGTTCATCACAGTGAGGCAGTTAGAGGACCTTTTCTGATACAATCAGGGCACCTGGAGAGCATAAAGCACCCAAAGGGACTTGGATGGGGGGGGGGGGCAAAAGGAGAGTGAATGAAAATGGAAAGTAGAGCATTGGAAGAACGATTCTTTCAAAGCCCTCAATTCATTTAGCCTCTACATGCAAAGCCTTTTAAAAATCATTTAAATAGATTTTTCAAATGCCCTCTCACCTCCAGCCCTCATTGTCATTGCCTGAACTGATCTCATTATTGTCATAGTAATGTGTTAGAAGTGGCTCTGGTTCCAAATAAGACAGTCCCTGATCCTCCGCTTGCCCCCCCTCCTCTTTCTACAATAAAGGGTGGGACAGGTCACTGCCTGCCAAACTGGCTTCAGCAGATTTGCTATGAAATGTCTTCCAGTTAGGATGTGGCACTATGCAGGTAGAGAAGGACAGTCAGATGCTCACAGGGTTCTCCTGCTGTGGCCAGACAGCTCTGCATGCTGGTCATACCGACTTTCACTTCTTATTACCTCACATGCATGGATTGTGGCATCATGACTGAGAAGTGCTGCTCCAGACCATATGATCCACTTAATGAGTCTATGCCATGGAGTGAAGATGACTGACCCTGGAACCAAGCTATGAATGTTGTTAAGCACTGGGTCTGCCTTCATTCTACATCCAGGACCATGCTGTCCTAAAGATACAGGTGTTGTTACTAGTATTTTGCAGATAGGCACACAGAGAATAAGATTTTGGAGGTGGGGGAGGGAAGCCAAAACCTTTCCAAAGTCATCAATTTCATAAATGGCACAGTATGAGCTTAAATGTAGATTTAGACTGTTTCCAGAACACACACACTCATAAACAGTGTTCTGGGCATTCATGTCCTAATTACATCCTTCTTTTCTCAGAGTAAAAAGAGGCATGGGTGAAATCTTAAGTGTGATGAGAACCTGTATTCTGTGACTTCAAATCTGAGGGAAACAAACTGGAAACATATTGTAGGTTCTTCTAAATCCTCAGTAGCTGTGCATGACACTGAAAGTCCAGGGTAAAATGGTTGCAGCAGCACCTTCTAAAATTCATCCCTGATCTAAGCAGAGGTCAGACACACAAAGGTCTTTGGATGGTTTGCATCTCTCTGTAAGTCTCTAGCGTTCATCTTCCTGCTTCATGTCACCAGACCAGTCTTACCAGCCCTTTGAGATTTTGCTAAAAGCTCAATAGACTGACTTCCAGCTGTATTATCATATGGTCTCGGTAACATGAACTGAATGAAAATGGACACATTACATAGCCTTGGTTCCTCCAACAGTGATTGGAAATAGATCGAAAGAGCTGAGGCACTAACTCAACCAGCCATTCCATCATCAACTTGTCTCAGGGTAGTAATAAACTTCTTGGTCTGCTAAATTTATGGGAAAGAAGTGCGAGCACAGCCTCCCAGTGGTACCCATGGCTCTGATCCGATCAATAGCAGTGGTCTGGAGGTCTGCATGCTGACCATTATAAGCATCATGTGGACTCTCACCAATGTGCTGTTATTAGCGATTGCTTCCACACTAGCTCCTTAGCTGGGAAGATAAATCAGGCTCCCCACAGAAGGGCTTTTGCATGAGATTGAACTCAGAGTGTTTCCTATGGAGACGGATAAGATTAAGGGTTTAACTCCCAAATAACCTCTATATTTATACACTTCACTTACTTAGACAGCAAGTCAGAGCCATCATAGAGCTCATCTGGTACAGCCACGAATCACAATACACCTGCTCATCTGACTCAAAAAGTGATTCCTACCTCTGCAATGGCAGGAGTGTCCCATGCTGCCATGGGCCATGCCCTCGGGTGATGTGATTTTTTTTTACCATAATAAGTATAAAATGCCCACCCTGAACTCTATTGTTGGTGAACGTTGTAATCTACTTGAACTGGCATAGTATTCAAGTGGAGAGACAAATTTAACAGGTCATCCTAGGATGCATTGGTTTGGGAGTGATTTCATTAGTCAGGATCACTGTTTCCTCTTTGCTGCCTCTTAGTCTTCCTTCAGATAACTTCCTGGGAACACTTCTTCTGAGAAACCTTCCCACCTCTCTCTCTCTAAGGATGGCTCGTGTCAAAGCAGCTTTTGTGGTTTTGAGTGCCACAGACAGTGGTTGGTTCCAACTCAGAATGGCACCATGTAAGAGAGAACAAAACACCATCCAGTCTTTCCCAGCCCCATAATCCTTGCTGCGTATCAGCCCATTATTGTAGCCCCTGTGCTAAATCTAACCTCTTGGTGGCCTCCTACTTTTGACCATGGCACGCTACCAAGTAAGACGTGCTCCAAGAACGTCCAGTGTACGTGAGATCAAGTCTGGATATCATGTCGTCAGCGCATCCTAGATTTGTGCTTCTCTCTCTCACCTAAGCTACACATGGCCCATGACCCATATATTTTCCTTTCCCGCTCTTGTAGCTCCAATACTGTGGCAGTCACTGATCATGCCAATTTCAGAATTGAGAGTGTAGGGCTGGAGTCTAGCCTATCAGTTTGGAGATAGTCAATGAGTCTACTGTATGGACCTGGCTTTCTCCTGAGTGTTCTGGGAAATCTGGCAGTATTTTTCCCCTTTGGCTTTGAGAGACTCACAGCTCAGTCCTGTGGAGACGCTCTACTGACAAGACACACGTCTCAGTCCTTGGGAGACATTGCAGCTGACAAGACACATGGCAGTATGCTGATAGACCCTGAGCCCTGGAAACTGGAGGAGCCACGGGGAGACCCCTGCCAGCACTGAGATGCTTCTACCATCATTGGATACACAAGACTTTGCACCCACTGGCCTGTGAATGCCCTGGTGCCATTGCACGTGCTTTGTGAATCTAAACACTTTATAGACTGGTATCAGACACATAAGCTAATATTGGACTTATGACCTTGGACTGGACTGCACTGGGATGTTTTCTTAATATATAGTTGCTCTTGTATATAAAACTCTTTCTTATACACATGTGATTGTCTATGGAAGTGTTTCTCTAGTCTATCTAGACTAACACAAGTACCTAATATATTTTATATTACCTAGTAAGTGTACAGTAAATATCACAAGGGATAAATGCAATGAGAAAAACACATTTCAGAAACATAGATGGATATTATATTGTATATATATGTGGAGAATTATTGAAAACAAATTCTAAAATCATCATTCATTCATCCATTTTCAACCTTTATTTTTTAAAGTTTTATTATACATGAGTAACAAGATTCAACATACCAGTACTCCTCAGATACACAACTTTGTGTCATCAATGGCATTGATTATGCCTGTCATGTTTTAGCATTGTCATAATTAATACCATTCCTTTAAAAACATTATGATATAACCTGGGTATGCCTAGTAAACAAAACATGCCTGAATATATCTCCAAGATGAAGTTCTTATTTTAAAAGACCACCTGTGCATCTCTAACTCTGTGTCTACTATTTTTTCTGACCAAAGTAAAGTACTATATATTTAGTTAGTTAAAAGTAGAATAGGGAAAATTCTTAACTTAAATGCATAAATCAGTATTTGGGAACAATAATGGTGTTTGTTCTAAGAATATAGAAAATTAATTTATAGAACGGGCTCTTGTAATGACTCAAAAACCCAGCGACAATTTTCCATGGTAAGAAGTGCTGACTTTGCAATTGATCATTAGGATATGTGACTTCAACCCAGCATAGTAACACACACACACACACACACACACACACACAGAATAAGAACTCCTTTGTAGACTCAGAATGATGTGTTTTCCATGACATTATTATTTATATAGCTGGATCAGGATTTCCTGCCTGGGGACCAGTGGTCATCAGGGAGCACTGCCAGGTAGTTATATAATAAAGAAAATAAGTGTATGCTAATGAAAAATTAGGTGTTTGGGTCATCAGTACATGTCTGCATTTCATGTGTATGATGTGTTAATGTGTAAGGCAGCCCTGTGTGGGGAGACAGTTGGGTGTCAGAGTTAAAACAAAAACACCTGGAATTCACAGAGCCACACTATGTTAAATGAAATTCTGATGTAATAAGGTACACCTGGCTGCCTTTCTGGAGTGATCTAAGGAATTAATTTCTTTTCAAACAAGCCCAATTTGTATTGACTTTTTCTCATAAGCAAGTTTAAGATTGATATTGGGTTGCTTTTCCTCACATGCTTTTTATGGGTCAATTGCTTGTTGTGGGGGTGGGGAGGGGATGATGCACACCTTTATGTAAGAGTGAGATTCAACACTGACAGGAGAGGAAAGATATTGTATGCTCCTAACCCAGATCATTCTATCAATAACAAAATACGAAGCAATCATATGCAATCCAATCACAGACAGGATCCACTCCAAGTTGTCCCGGGGTGCACCCACCTGCTTTCTATCTGAGCAATAAGTTGAGCATAATGCGGGGCTCTCAGATTTGAACACCCTCGATCTGAGGCCCTCCAACTGTGCTGCTCCGACCCACAACATCTCAGAACTACTGGATCACAGATTTGGGACATAGGGCCTTCAAATTGTGTTGTAGCAGGTCCTCTGGGTGATTGCGACCAAGCCCACGCTGAGTGAGAAGCACTGTCTCAAATTCAGAATTAGTAATATGGTTACCATTGTGTCCTCTACTTTATTCATTTCTTAACTTGGGAATGACTAAGTCATCTCTAGGTCATGGGACAGTGGTTACAGGTTGGGCTATTAGCTGAAAGGTCAGTAGTTCAAAACTATCAGCCCCTTCTGTCGTAAAAGCTCACAAGGTCAGCTCAATTTTATCCTACAGGGTATACACGAATCAGAATCGACTCACCGGTAATGAGCTTGGTTACTTCACCACCACCCCCCCCCAAAAAAAAAAAGGCTTACGAAGGATTCTGGTGGCATAACAGGTTAGAGTTTGGGCTGCTTGCTCCCAAGTCCATAGTTCACAACCAAGTTGCTCTGTGATAGAAAGATGAGGCTTTCTGCCCCTGTAAAGACTTACCGCTTCAGCAACCTACAACAGCAAGGCCCCTTGGCTCTAAAGGATCACCCTGAATGAATGAGACTGGATGTGATGGCAGTGAGTTGGTTTTCTTTTCTTTTTGAAGGTTTACTAGGGAAGTGTGTAGACAAAAGAACATAGACCACAGGGCTGTGTTCATCATGTGAAATCTTTCCTGATACTCAGATGGTTTTAGGTTAACAGTAATGAAAGATCATTTGCTTTTTGTCCAGCTCTAGGTGAGGATACCTGATGGCATCATGGGTGACTCATTAGGTTGCTAACTGCAAGTTAGCAGTTTGAACCCACCAGCTAGCAGATTTACAGGAGGAGGCTTTCTTCTCCAATCAAGGTTAATGCTTTCGGAAACCCTGGGGAGTAGTTCTTTACTGTCCTGTAGAGTTGTTGTGACTTAAAATTGATTCAAAGGCAAAGAGTGTAAGCTCTGGGCAAAGAGCACATTTTGACCTCACAAAAATACAGTGGGATGATATTTGCATTAGGTATAGCTAGATTAACTAAGTTGTTGTTATTACGTTCCACTGAGTTGGTTCTGACTCATAACAATCCTATGTACAAGAGAAGGTTCTCTTCTGAATCGTTATCTAAATGAAAAAGCTCCTGGATTCTGAAAAAAGCGAGGATGATTATTTCCACTTAAAAAGAAAACTAGTGAGTTCATGAGTCAGATGGAACTAAAGTATGTTCTTCTCTGCCCTCACCTATGAGCTATGCATGTTATGTGCCTATTTCTGGCAGTGCTGAAGCTCATAAAGATGGTTTGATAAATAGATCCATGACATCCTTTAGCATTAAAATAATAAGGCTGTATTCTTTGGCAGGGAAAACTCACAGAAGAACAGAAGAGCAATGGAATCACAGACCCAAGGTAGGGATGATGAACTGAAAGTCAATTGGCTGTCTTGGCATGGATTGTCCTTTCTCACCTGTCCTTTAGAGTTTGTTTTTTTCCTCCTGAATGTGGTATAGACTCTCCTCAGAGAGAACTTCATAATGAAGCCCATTTCACTGGGAACCTCTCTGTTCTTCCAAGTAACCCAAGTCAATATCCCTAGCTGGCGGCATCTTTGCTGCCTTTGTTTCACCCAAGAGATGTTGAGTGGCAAGGCTTTGCGTCATTCAGGTCCTCCACCTCCTCTCTCGCTCCCTCAAAACGCTACTGGTTCCATGTATTGTGTTGCCCAATGCATGATCACTATACACACATGAAGAGAGATGGAACAAAAGATTCAGATGTATTAACTCGCCAACATGGGAGCACAAAGGTGAGGTTCTCGGTCATGCTTAGTTCCACCTTATTGAACCTGCTTTGAAGCATCATAGCCTTTGTCATTTTCTCCTCCTTCTCCTCCTCTTCCTTTGTTCTCTTATTTTTGCAGCTATCTTTAACATTTCTCCCCAAACCAACTTCGCCGTCCTCTCTCATAAAATCCAATGGTGTCTCCACCCACACCAGGTTTACTGAATCTTCTAGGTGACCTTCTCACTGTTACCATTCTCTAGCACCTCAAGGGGGTCCTCCTGGTCTTTCCTTCGATTTTGAGACCATCACAGTGATGCATTTTTCCTATGAGATAAAGTATCATGATAAGTAAAGCATCATCTTTGAGGGGTAATCAAACTCTTACCACACTAGAATCACATGGCATGGCAGAAACAGAATTCCTCGGGGAAAATTCCAGGGCAAATTTTAAATCAGAGGATCACCAGGAAGTACTATTTTGAACTCATAAGCAAAATCTGACCCAGCTGCAAGAGCAAATTTGCCTCCACTTGTCCATCTTCTGTGTGTTCATGCCCTTATAGCTGGTTTCCAGCTCTAGTGTACTAATGTTCACTAGTAAGTTTTTGTGTGGTTTTAATACATGTTCTCTATTTTATTGCTCTGGGTTCTAATATCCATTGCAATAGTCCCATGGAACTCACAGACAAGTTTCATGATTAAAGGGTTTATTAAGGAAGTTAAGACACCTGTGAGAAATGCTCAGCGTAGTTGTTTACCAGAACATCTCACAAGATTTCAGGTGTGCTAATAAATGACTAACAGAGAGTATCATTTGATTTAAAGTCTCAACCTGACGTCATTCAGCCTGGGTCATCAAAACCAGCCTCTAAATTAAGTCCCCAGAGGCACCCAACTCCAGTGAGTCTCAGATCAACGGCATTCAGCTCCACTTTCGTGGGTCAGCAAATCAAACTTCCCAAGTTAGTGCTCAGAGGCACCCCACTCTGCCAGCGAGACTCCTGCACAAAAGGACTCAGCTTTCCTCATTCCATGTGTTGGGAAGGCAACATTCAGCCCCATGCTCTGGCTTCGGCTTCTGCCGTTCTTCTTCTCGTGGGATAGCTGTCATCTGGAGCTGGGAGGTTCACTTTACAGCAATCTCAAGTCCGGAGGATGAGTTTCAATCCCGGCTTTTGCTGGTAATGAGATCCCTCCTCCTACTCCTCAGAGGACTCATTTTATATACAGCAGGGCATTTTGCCAGGGAATTTTATTTGTAAATACTCACAGGTGAACACTATCAGGATCTTCCTCACCCATGCAGACCCATGCAGAGCAAGGGAATTTGAATGGAGGTAGAGATTTGGGCTAGAAGAAACACATGACATACTTCACTGCCCCTGCCATTTCCTGTGGAAGCTTGTTCTACAGCAAGACAATTTATTTTTCACCCCTTTCAAAGACTATTTCTCCAACAATTTTGGCATTTTATGGGTGTCTTTCCAATGGAGACTACACAACCTTTGATATCTGCAGACTTTCTTGGGATTTCTAAACACAGTCTTGCCTCTAAACAGTCTGCCTTCTCTATTTGGACTTATAACTCTTATTTTTGTAAGCTGATCTAAATCAGTCTTTTCCAAAATTTTCCTGAAAAATTCTGAAGCAACAGACCTTCCATACTTGCTTCCTTGGTCTGATTCACTTATACCTTCTTTATAAAAAAAACTAGAATTTTTTCAAGAGAATAGACCAAGCGCTTTTTGTCTCCCTAGGTTTTGAAAGTAGATAATTTGAGTCACCCAGAATCACCTCAGATGAAATGTCTCAAAACCTAGTTCTGAAGGCCATTGGAAACCCTGGGGGTTGCTGGGAACAGGAATCCATTTCTCAATGGAGCTTCCCTTTGACTTTTGTTTCATGTCACACAGCATGCATATAAATGCCCATGTGGTTAGTGAATGCAATAGACCATTTAATTCTCACCAAGATCTCATGTGATACACACAATCTATTGTGACACCTATTTACTGCTGATTTGAGGAAAATGCATGGACCCTACAGAACTTTTGGAAAAATGAAAAGTAGAATAAAGTATAAAAGAAAAACCAACTTATATGTTTATATGTTTATAACTTATATGTTTACCCTGTTGAGAAAAGTATTACGAATATTTTGGCATCTTCCTTTTTAGTTGCCTCATGTGCACGTACTATTGTTGTCAAACCAGACTGGAGTTATGTCATATACCACTCCCAAGGCTTCCTAGCTGTCACTCTTCCTTATGTAGTACAGAATCCTGCAACCCGGTTATTTTACTTTTCTGCTTTGAGCATATCCCTTTTCTTAAAAAGCACCCACTCTTCCTCCTGTGACAGCACACTCTTCTGTACTCTCTCCATAAATAGTAGATTGCCATCTGTGTTAGTCTGGGTAGAGTAGAGAAGCAAATACATAGACCCTTATATTTCTAGGAAAGAACTTTATAGACAAGAACAATTGAATACTCAGAAAACACCCCAGCCCAGAACTGAGCAAGTCCATAACTCTGGTATTAGCCCCTATGCTTGATAAAAATCTACAAAGTTCTCTGCAGACTCACAAAGAACATGTAATGGCATTGAATGCAGCAAGATCACAGACCAGTGGATTCGGTGGTGTTGTAAACATCTCAGCACTGGCAGGGTCTTCATGTGACTTCTCCAGCTATCAGTGCTCTGGTTACGTCAGGCTAGATCCAGCCTCAGAGATATCTCACAGGGAGTGAGTCTGGTCAAAGCGAATCTCCAGGGAAGTAAGCCTGTGGCCTGCTTCCAATGAACTATTTTTATATCCTTAGCATCTCCAAACGAAGTCATCAAGCTACGATTTGCTAACCCACCCCCCTTCACTCTTAAATCACACAGATTGACAACAAGTTATATAACTGCCACACCATCCTTTCGATGACTCCATCTCAGAGGACCTCCGGTAGTTTTGCTTACTAGGAAGCTCCATGCTGGGCCAGCACATGGCATACCTGTCTCTTGTAGCACTCACAAAATGGTTAAGCATATATTCACCAAGTGCTTTATACGCCAGACACTAGCCTGTGCTTCTTCTCCAGTGTGTTCTTTAACCTGTGTTTCAGCTCTTCCCTTCCCTTATTCTCAACTCACAAGACATGCACATCCATATGCTACGCTAAATAAATGAGATATGCCATGAGAATCTAGTTTTCCCTCTACCTAATACAGATAAGGACATAGAGGCACTTGCAAGATGCCTCCGTTGTCTAAGGATATGTTGGAATGCTTCCTTCATTTCCTTGCAGGGGATTAAAAAAAAAAAGAAAAACAGTTTACAGTATATTTAAAGGAAATTAAAAAGGATAGCGATAAAAGTTGTACGATGTGAAGAATGTATCCAGTGTCACTGAATTATACATGTGGAAACCGCTGAATGCTTTGTAGATGTTTTGTTGTATATATTATCACCACAGTAAAAATAAGACTCCCATCTCTCTACCCTGAATTAATTAATTATACACATATGATCTAGTTTTACAATGAGAGGAGGCCAGATGCAAGGTGAATGCTCCCAATTAAAATGGAGTATTAGCTGATACCAGAATGCCTTAAAACCCAGGAGTTGAGGTTTCCAACAGTCATGAACTGCATTCTGCATGCAGTCTGAACAGTCCCTGAACACTGGCTTTGCTTTATTTCTTCACACGCTTTGTCCCCCGAACTGGATGATCGACTCTTAGAGGTAAGGGTGGTTTGCCTCGGTCAAGTGTGTTAGTTCAGTGAAGTTTGATCAAGACAGAAAGAGAACCCTTGTCAAACAAGTTGGTTCCTGATACAATACTCTTCCCTGATCACCCCTCTTCCCCGGACTCACATTGCTGAACCGTAATTGTCCCTACTTCTATTTAAGGAAGTCAGGACAATCAGAGCTCTCACTGGGGTAGTGAAGGGGGATGTTCTCCTTGAAGTCACTCCTGCGAAGCACAGCAAAGCTCCCCACAAATGCTCATGAGAGCTACAGACTGTCAACAAAGAGCTTCTTCCAGATGCTGCCTTCTGCACTTGTGGGTTGTTTCCTTGTTTGTTTATGCTGGAAAATGTCACCATAGTAAAGAAAAACAAGTTTACAAGGGTTTCACTTTGCCAGTAATAATTGTAAGTGAATTTCCCTGAATGCATCCAGAAAGATGAGATTATACAGTTATAGAAGGAGAGAGGACAGACATGCATAGAATTATTACCAAAACCAGGGCTCAAATGTAGCCTTTGTTAAGTCTGACAGGGTGTTACTCAAATATGCACAAATCCATCAACTTAAGTTCAACTCCTTGAAAGGACCGGCACCCTCAATCCATGACATCTTTTGGATTATCCAATGACAAGCCTTCTGTGCTTATTTCTAAGGGTGAGGTGATAGCAATCTCACGAACATGGCCACAGCAAAGTTCTGTGGTTGTTGTTGTTGTTATTAGTTTCCATGGAGCTAGCCTACAAATTATGGTAACCCCATGTTCATGACACAGCCCTGTGCCATCCCCATGCTTCATTGTACTAGGACTGTGTTTCATTGTCATTTGCACTAGTAGATCTCTAGGTCTTCTTGCTTCTCTATCTTTGTCTACTTGGTTCTGCTGAAAGCTGCTGTCTCCTCACAGTAGGCAAGCCACCCTGAAGTTCTGTGATGACACACGAGGTGTATTAGATAGAAATGCAACCTGTGCTTTCTCTGTCCCTCTCATTTCCATCAAGTTGATTCTGACTCATAGAGACCCTTATCTCCACTGTTCCTCAGACCAATAATCCACCGATCCTAGCATTTCTACACTCAAAGTGCAGCTTGAGAAACACTGCTTGATCCTGTGAAGGACCTCTAGCAATATAGTGGGCTACACACTGAGCTATTAACCACAAGGTCCACAGTTCAAATCCACCAGCCACAGGATTAGAATGTCTGCTTCCAAACATTCAAAGCCTCTGAAGCTCAAAAGGGGCAGTTGTACTGTGTCCTATTGGATCAATCTGATCCTGAGTTGACTGGGTGGTTGTTTCTGTGACTTTAGAGTCAGTCACTTGCCACATTTTCTACCACAAACACTACCCTGTTTGTAGACTTCCCTGCCTATCATTGCTTTAATGCGTTAATTGGAGCATGCTGGAAGCCAATAAAAGTGAGAGGAGTGTTTCCTAATTGCCTCACCATCCCTCAACATAATTTTTCAGGACCCAGTAAAAACTATGCAGCTTAATTTCGTCAGAAAGGCAGCATGAGTGAGTGCTGTCGCATTTACTTGCTCATGTGATCATTTATGAAATCATTCAAGATGTCCTCTTTTACTTCTTCCACTGCAGGCAGTGTGCCAGTGTGGGGAATGCAAACATGAGAGAAGCAGAAACAGTTCCTTTAGAAGATCAAAATCGTGTGTCAAAGGTGAGCAAATGCAAACACACTGACAGGATTGCACCACACAGTCAGTGGGCACAGAACAGGGGCACTGCCTTACTGAATTCACGAACATTGGTATTCATTTGGTTGAAGAGAAGTAATCAGGACATTCTTGTGGAGTGTGATTGTTGTCATCCAACAAGCTGGTTTAGATTTGTAGTAACCTAATGGCCAGGAAAAGGGTGTACTGCTCAGTCTGGCACCATCAATCCACATATTCTTTCTTAATGTTTGAACCCATTGTTAGAGGAACTATGGCGATATTCAAGGTCTTCCTCTTTTCTGCTGATTCTCTACTTTATCAAGCATGATGGGACTGGTCCTTCCTAGTAACATATAAAAAGCGTAAGTCCAAATGTGCTAAAGCAGTCCTTACCGTGCCTCTAATATCTCCAAAATAGATTTACAGAGCAGCGATCATTTTGTGGCTCCTTGTTCTTGCCTGTACACACTTTGTTGCTTGTTCCCATGGAACCAGCTCCTGATGACTCTATGTAGAGTAAAACAAAGCGTTCCATGACCTCGCCTCACCTTCACAATCATTAGTGTGGTTGAGTTCATAGGAGTGAAAATGCTGATGCAGAGAAAGTGAATTAAAACCTGCGGTAATGAGAATTCTGGACGGATAAGGGTTATCCATCGTTAAAAGGGATATGAGGTGAATTTTCACATCAACCTTGCTTACAGCATCTATATCTTCAATGTGTAGCATTAAGCTTAAATTCAGCCCCCCTGAGTATTCATTGAGCTTTTAGTCTCAAAGAAAATTATGCCTAGCCTCTTTTATGTCAAGAGAAGGAATATCGGTCTCAGACACTGTGGGTCGCCCGAAAAGTCCTTTCCAACAGGCCATTTGGGTTTGGGTTTTTGATGCTGTCAAGTTGGTTCTGAGTCCTGCCAACCCTACTTTTGCTCTGCGGTTTGAGAGACCGTGACTTTGGGACAGATAATCATCAGACCTGCCATCCAAGATATCTCTGGATTTGGATGACCCAGTTTTTAACTAATCCTCTGTCTCCTTAAACATTTGGGCAACCCTGACTACCCACAGGGCCTCAACTTTATGAAACCTATAAATATTTTATCCCAAACACTATTTAAGTCAAATATAAAAATTCAAATATGAGTCCTTACTACCACCTCTGGCACAGAAGGTATGCATCAGTGAGTATAGAACCAAATAGGTAAGTCAAGGTATTTTTTTTTGCTTTTTGTACATTCAATTTTTACAGGCATTGCCAAAATTGCAAAATCCTGACCCATAAATATGAGATAGAGATAAAACTTTTAATATCTCAAGAGTTAACCTTTATTTTTTGGTTGTTGTTCATAATGCACAACTTTAGGCATCAATACCTGTATGAAAAGCATCTTCTTTTTTTAAAAAATACTTTTATTGGGGGCACCTACATCTCAAAAAAAAACCCAAAACAGCAACAACAAATCTTCAAAAATATTATTTAAACCACTGCTGAAATATTAAGTTCCATGACTGGGCAGACTATTCCTAATGTCTTCTCCCTTTTCAAAGTTTGTTTTTTCAAGAATATTGAAAAACATTTTTCAAAACCTTTAATTAATACTTTAAAATTAACACAACTGGCTTTACCTTCTTTGGTATTATCTGTTTCCTTATGATTGTCCATGTGAATCCTCCATCACTCAAAAGATCAGTTATTTGGGTGAGAAAGGCGTTCACCTCGTGGGAGGGCATGCATGACATTGACTATTTGATGTCTGGATGACCCTGTCACTGGACTCTCAAACTCTCTACGAAGCTCCTGCTCTTTCTATGCCATGCTTTATTTGTGTTTTCAGTCTGTAGTGTTTTCAGATGAGCTCAACCTATAAGAGTTTATCTGTGTCACTATACTTACACTATACAAGAATGTCTCTCGTTTCAAATGAGCTCAGGCATTTTCCTCTGCACTGACACAGAAGCAGATGTCAATTTGACACGAAAGGACTGGTTGTGTTTGAACAGGCGTGCAGAACCATTGTGTGGCATCGGTTCTTCTTGGTTAGTCTTTGGGGTCTCTATAAGGTACAATGTCTTTTGGCTGGCAGAGTCAGCAGCACACATGTCTGCTAACTTCACTGTTGGAAATTCTAGTCCATTCAGATATGCCTTGAAAGAGGATATGAAGATCTACCTAGGAATTAATAGTTCTTTTCTGACACTCAAGAGGCTGCCGTGAGCCTGAATTGATGCAACAGCACTGATACTGACATTGGAATGACTGGATGTGGGCACAAAGGAATCAGGGTGTTGCCTTCCTATCTTTTCAGTGTGAGACTTCCCAACGGGCATATTATTGAGCAGAACACACTCTCTCAGCTTTATTTGAGGGCAGATTAGGATCAATAATAAACTGTCTTTCCCAAAATGTCACCGGAAAAATAAAAGAAATATTTAGCTCATGTCTACCTAATACCCTAGGGTTCCAGGGGCATGTAAGTCCCAAAATCAGCGCAGCTTGCACATGCATGCCAACGTTTGCAAAGAGTTCCTGCTTTACGTGAGATTCCTAAAGCTTCAGACTACACATACTCTGTCCTCAATATATGGTCAAGTGCAAGGTGTTCTGGCCAATGATTTCCCAAGGACAACATATGGTTCCCAAGATGGTGCCAGATCTCAATCTCTAATGAAATGTTTGTGATTCTAGGGTCTTCTCTGAGGTATCCTCCTCAAAGGAAACTATTCTCATCTGTTCCTGTTCCAAGTCTGTAATTCTGCTTGTTTGTCTGGTCTCGGATGGATGCATGGATGGATGGATGGATGGATGGGTGGATGGATGGGTGGATAGTTGGATTGACTTTGTAAACATACTTCTTGGTATTTGTATCTTCTGTGACCTATTCTTTTTTTTTTTCATTTTAATTTCATTTTAATTTTTAGCATCTTTTTTTAATAATGTCAAATTCAAAGTTTTGGTGACAAATATTAAAGGAGTGAGATAACCGTATCAAGTATTTGTAAACCATTGTTTCATAATGCTGTATTTCAGTATGACTGAAATGCCCTCTATTTGTATTTAAAACAGTAAATCAATTAAGCTTATTTTAAGTTGAAGGAGTAAGTCTGACATTTCACCAGAACAGTTCATAAATTTGTCTAACTAAGACCATTTGAGTATCCCTAGGGGGGAATTATAAATAAAGTACAGTAGTTTGTGTTCAGACTACTAATTACTGGAAGCGAATGTGAGTTGTTTGGGAATACGACATAGGTAGGTGGGTAGGAATATAGGTAGGTAGATAGATAGATAGAAATAGCTTTATAAAGTGATCACAGAAGTTACATATCCTTGATTATCTCCCAGTAAATATGAATAATAATATGCTTTGATTCTTACAATGCTTAAAGTAAAAGAGGAAAGCATATTTATTACATATATATTACATTAAATATATTACATATATATTACCCTAGATATATTACCATGGTAACATAGTGTGTGTGTGTGTGTATATATATACATATTACTTTGGATATGAAAAAAATCATGTCTCTTAACCATTATACATGGTCCCTCAGTAATATAAGGGGTTAGGAAAGGTCTCAGAAATGTGGACATCAAATCTGCATAGTATCTACCCTTCTGTGTTAGAAGCAAGGACAGTGACCTCTGTATCACACACTTTGGACATGATATTAGGGGAGACCAGTTCCTGGAGAAAGATATTATCCTTAGTAGAGGGGGGAAAATAAAAGAGAATGGGGCCGAGCCCTGGTGGCATAGCGGTTGTGCACGGGACTGCGACCCACTGGGTTAGAGGTTCAAATCCAGCAGCAAGGCTGGGCCTCCTACGCCCACCATCAGAGGGCAGTGATGTCTGAAAAAACAAAACAAACAAAGAAAAGAGAATGGTTCTCAACAAGCTCGCTTGACACAGTAGCTGCAACAATGGGTGCCACCACAAGAATAATTGTATGGAGGGGATAGGCCTTGGGAGTGTTTAGTTCAATTGTACAGAAAGTAACTGTGAGTCTAAGCCTACACAACAATCCCTAATAACAACAACATGTTAATTTCTGTGTGAGGAGGAGCAGAAGGAAAGATTCTGAGTAGAATCTCAGGTTTTAGGTAGAACAAAGTCAATCAAAAAGAGCAGGAAAGCTCATCTATGTAGACCAAGAAAAAATGTACATACTTGTATATAAGCTGATCCGACTATCAGGAATTTTACCAAAGAGTGCATACAATGCTGAAAAACTCAGCTTATACATGAGTATATATGGTAAGTAGGGGAAGAGAGGAGGGTGCATTTGAGGAAACTGAAGAGGGATGACCAATGACTACTATCTTGGGAGTCATAACAAGTTATATTTATTCTTAAAATCATTTGCCAAATGTCTGATATTTACGGAAGACCTGTATGCACAGTTCTCTGAGGAGCAAAAGACAAAACCCAAATGCTCCATAAATAGCACCTATATAAATAAATGGATGAGCAGTAACCCCCCCCCCCCTACACACACAGCATCTGACAAAAGAATTGCCATGCAGGAGTGAAAATCAATGCAGGGCTCAGAAAGCAAGGG
Organism: Nesogale talazaci; assembly: GCA_004026705.1. Taxonomy (NCBI): domain Eukaryota; kingdom Metazoa; phylum Chordata; class Mammalia; order Afrosoricida; family Tenrecidae; genus Nesogale; species Nesogale talazaci. Next base: position 32,852 of record PVJH01009377.1, on the reverse strand, counting down.
CACTGCATGCCTTCACAGTGGCTTTCTTCTCTCAGTGGCGGTTGATGTAATCCACTGTGACAAGGAAGGTTCCTAGAGACTCCTGTGGAACTCTTCTTGCTGAGCAAGATCAGAATCAATCAGGTCTTCAAACTTCCTGATTCAGTCGTGCCCAGCCAAGCAACCCCAGAATGAACTTCAGTTCCCAAAATGTAAGCATACCAGAACAGTGGCAGAAAGGAAAATCAATGAGCGGCCCTCCTGTTAGAAACTCAGTCACCTTCTTGGAAAACAAGGGCAAGTTGCAGGTCACATAGCAACCACATTTCTTGACTGGCAGGGTTAGAAGCAATGGTGCCTGGCTCAAAAATTGTGGCTGATCATCTAGCTTTTTTTTTTTTTTCAGTCTCCTCACTCCTGGCAATACTCTGATACACCTACATATCAGAAATAATTAGGAATAATATGGTACAACTATTTATTGCTGGGTTGGCCATGACTGAATCAGTTAGAACCTGAGTCTGAAATAGGTTTCTAGGGCAAACAAGATTCTTCCTTTTCCTTGTTACTCTCTTGCTTCTGTAGGGTTGCTGAGGAAAGCCTAAGTACTGTGGGGAGGAGATATAGAAGACAAACCTAGGATGTCATGCTTTCAGCATGTTTAGATGCATACACATGGAGGAACATATGTATAAACCATGAGTTCAGAGTAAATGGATCACACACTCCACAGGCTTATTACAAAAAGGTGAAGTCTAAACAGATCTGATGCATAGACTACTGTTTAATATACCTAGTTAAGAAAACAGCATGACTTCATAAAAAAAGTATATGTTCAGGAGTCATGTAGCCTATGTTTAATTCCTGGTTGTGTCCATACTGCATCTTTTTTTCTTCTCCGGAAAAAAAAAGCCTTAAAGCTTTGCTTTACACACAGCCAATGTTAGAAGGCCATGGTCAATGTTTCATAAACACTTGCAGTATGCCCACCTGATAGGTATTTGGTGAATGTTAAACCTTCCCCGGCTATTGTCAAATCTTTTCCTTCTCCTCAATCTCATCTTCCTCTCCTTCTCCTTTTAGGGTAACTTCAAGGCTGAATTTATGGAAAGGTAGACAGAAATAAAGCACAAAGTCCAGTGTGACCCAAGTCAAAAAGTAGAGGGGAAGAGAGATTGATCTAAGTTTTGTTCCCTATAGCAAAAGCCCTTCCTTTCTCCTTCCATAAATAGATATTGAGCCACTTTTATGTCCAGAAGCTGTGCTGAGGCCTTATGTTACAATGATGAATCTGTCACAGTCTGCCCTCAAGGACTAGTTGGAAAAGGAGCTGAGAAAATGGGCTGTCTGAGGACGTTCAATACATGAGGAAGAATGTATGAGTTGAGTTGCAATGCAATATATAGGTAAGAACCTATAAGTGATGCACATGAGCTCTCAGGGAAAGACATGGAAATCATTTCACCTGTGATCAGCAGCCTAGTGTTGTTTTATAAATGAAGAAATATTGTGAGTAGTGTGGGAGATAGGGTGAGTTTAGATGGTTTTGCAGAGTTCAACCAAGAAGAAAACTAGTGTTGCTTTTTGAGGGTAGCAGCTTGTTATGACTAGAGAGTAATAAGGGATGAAAGGGATGGTGAGCAGCTATACAGGAAAATATTGGCCATGTCAGGAAGATCTGAGAAGAAAGTGTTTGAAGCGTGGACTTTATAGTGATAACTATGTTTGCATGGTCACGCATACACAAACGGTTTTAATTAAAGAAGTGACTGGACACAATCAGTTCTTAGGTAGATCAGATAAGTCATTATCTGGCACACTGGGAAAAGGAGATGAGAAGAAAAAATGTGCAGGAGATGTTTGGAAATAATCCAACTTAAAATTTAGGATTGAGGGGATTGTGGAAATGAAGTGAAATGCAGGAATTCAAGAGCAGTGCAGAAAGGGATGTCAAGATTTATCAAAAAATGGGTTGAGTTCACTTGACATAATGGATGAATGGATGCATGTAATGTCCCCCAACACAATGATACATTAGAATGTAAAAAGTGAACATAAAAATGGTTGAATCTAGGAGTTGAAAGAAGAAAGAATGACATAACTACACACACACACACACACACACACACACACCAATGTTTCTAAGACATGTGTTGAGGGAAAGGAACCAAAATTGCATTCCTCTTTCAATGGTGAACCAGTAGTAAGCACAATTGCTAAAATGATGACACAAAGGCTATTGTTGGGATATGCTATCTACTTATTAGAGAGAAGGCTAGAAAAGAGGCTTGTCTTGGAATATTTAGGGTAAAATGAATCAAATATTGAGACTCAGACATAAGCCAAAAAGCATTTCCTTTTCTCATATCCTATTGCGTGTTTCTGTCATAATGCTGGGCTCTGTCAACGTTTTCTTTGTCTTCATCCAATCTGGTGATGATTTCAATGTTTCATATGATCCTTGTAAATATGTAAAATGATTTCAATGTTTCATATGATCCTTGTAAATATGTAAAATATGTAAAAATGCCTCTAGATTACATCTAGCTTCAATTGATTCATCACTTTAATTCAAGTGAGCTCTAGGTAAATACAAATTTCTAAAGCAAGGTTTTGCAATGACAGAACTGTGACCTTACTATGAAATCACAGGGGTGTTTTTCCCCCGTCTCTTATTTATTTGCAAACACTATCAAAATTTCTCTCAAATGTGGGATTTTGGGTGCCTGAAAATGCTTTGTTCAGACCTTTTACTACATTTATTTAAGTGTGGCTGGATAATACTTACTTTGATTTGGGACACAAATAACTCTGATCTTGCACTCTCCCTGGCCCATAAAACTTGTGAACACAGAATAAAGGAAACAGCCATTCATCAAGCTACCTAGAGGAAGGGCAAGAGGTTGCCAAATTATTTCTCCAATCTCTGTGAACGCTGACTGTCCAAACCATGAACTTTTAACTAGGTTGCTATTCTTGCATCCAGAGGTCAGTTTTACAGAATGACCTCTAACTGTTTGAAAAGTACACCTTCACCCATGGATTTTGTAGAGGAAAGAGGCAAGAAAAATTAATGCAAATAGCATGTGCTAAAATAAGTGCATGCTTTTCTCTGATAACAAATGTGCCACTCTTTGCCCCTAAATAAGGCTCTTGAGTTCTGCCCTACATTTTCCCAAAGTACATTCCCCAAATGATCCTCAAGACCTTACTCTGTGTAACAAAGTAGAGCACTATAAGGTTGTGTGATAGTCTTTTGAGTATTTTTTCTTTATAAATTATTAATGCTAAAGATAATGTAAGCACATGCTCTTGTAGTGCTCCTTGAAATGTAATAACTGGTATAGTGCAGGTGCAAATGGCCGTCACAATACTAAGGACTCAATATTAATGACAATAATAATTGTAATAATTATTACAGTAGCAACAAAGCTGGGTATTTAATATATCATAATCCTTTGGGCAAGCATTATCTAAACACATATTGCTTTAGCTCTTACAATTAGCAGTAAGGTATACAGTATTCCCAACTTTAAAAATGAGAAACCTAAAATTAATTTTTAAGTCACTTTACTTAAAATTACCCACATGGATTGCTGATAGCTAACATTTTTCACTCACAGTCTGTGATGGCATTGCTGTAGCTATTAAACATTGTGCCATATTTCTCTACTCACCAAATGCAGTATGTATAAATATATTTAATTTTACCAGCAATTTTTCCCTTCTTAGTAGTAGGCCTCTCATTAACATCAAGGGAGTGAGAATAAGCTGAGAACGTGTAGGAATCAGTTGTGTTTCCTAAGGTATAAGCAGCATAGGACATAATACCTTATAGAAAAAGGCATCAGTTATTTACTGAACTAAAGAACTGAAAGTAAAAAAAAAAATTGTGGACACTAATTCAATGGTCTCTATATTAAGATTTGCCTTGTAGGCCCATTTAACCTCCAAGTATATACTCAGTCTGGGTTTTCAATATTCTCTCTATTTCAAATTCTAAGACCTGCCTGAATATCATTTGCTCATTTGCTACTTATGGACAAAGAAGAGATTAACCACACACACACACGTAGTTGAATCCACCAAGCACATTGTTGTTGATTATTCTAACCCATGATGCTCTCATGTGCTCCAGAACTGACCTTTGTGTTAGCAGCGGAGAACTTGACCAGGGACAGCCAGGGCTTCTGATAGTAAATTTAAGATACCTTATTTAAAAGCATAGGGTTTTCAACATCTAATGTTTCAGAAGTCGATAACCAAGTCCTTCTGCTGAGGTTATCCCTTGGTAGCTACAAACCACCAGCCTTATGATTAATAGTTGGGAACGGAACCATGTATGTCATCTAGGTCCTCCTCTGTATCTCACTAGGGCTGGGGAAGGCTCAGCTTATTTTTTTTAACCTACTCATAACTTGACTCTCAGATCCTCAAAAGCAACTGGCCAGAAAAATGATGGCCCATCATGTCAGCATTCCCCAGTGATATTGCCAGCTCAGGTCCTGAAAATTATACCAATGTTTCCTGAAAATTAAAATATGTACATATATATATATATATATATGGCTAGATATTTAGCCAACTAGATAGGCACCAACAAATTTCTCCCTAAAGGGAAGCTCTTCAAAGGTCTTAGTGTGTCATAACTAATCATAAAATTGCCAGGCTTTCATTCAATTTATTGATTAGGTTTCTTCTCTGTTTGGGGGCACCTTTCTAGACCTTGGGACAAAGCTAGTGGTCTTTGGGTAAATATTTTATGACTAGTTTCCTAGGTTGGCAAGAACTTGTTTTACATACTTTGGACACATCCCTAGGGAAGGACATCATACTTGATAAAATACAACAACAACAACATACTATGATAGAGTTCATTCTGACTCATAATGCACCTAAAGGACAGAGGAGAACTGCTCCTGGTAATTTCCTAAGACGGTGACTCTTTGCTGGAATAGAGAGCCTCGTCTTTCCCTCATGGAGCTGCTGCTGCTGTGCATAATCAACTACACAACTAGGACTCCTTGACAAAGTAAGGGGCGCAAGTAAAAAGAGGAATGCCTTACAAGCTTGTATAAGCCAGCTCAAGGACATCACTGATAATATCTGTGGACCAAAGAGACTTTAGCACATAAAGTGTAAACTCTGACAGAAGGAGAAAGAAAATTGGCCAATATCTGAGGAAATAAGCAAGAAAATACCAACAGGGGTCATTTTGGTGAAGATGAGGGGATGGAGGAATGGATGGAAGCTAGTTGTAACGACCAGAAAAATGACATTCGAAAAGAAAGCATTTAAACTGAATCTGGTCTTAAGAAAAGGCATTCTTTCTTAAAGTTGCCTATTACGGCACATTTCCAGAAAGTGGCACAGATATGTTAGTGGGTCTATGGAACACTGGCTTTTGCAAATGAAAAGTAAGTATCGCTTGGATGGGTGGATCTTTGACTACTTTGCTCCAGGAGACCCAGTTTCACACTTGCTTCTGTCTTTATTTATATGCATGCTTTTCTCCTCTCCTTCTGAAAAAATAGAAGTCCCTTAAAGGCATGGAGTAAGTTCTCTCTAGGTGGTGGGCAAGAAGTTCTTGGATCATGTCTGTTTCTACGTTTGCTATTCAGTGAGACCTGAAGTTTTTTCAGTGGTAAATTGAACAGGCCTTGTTAGAAGGAATTGGGTCACTGAGATTTGTTTTTGTTTACTTCATGGTTGCTTTATTGTCTGATAAAGACATTGCTTCAAATTTTGCCTTTTAGAGTAATAAAGAAGGCTGGAAAAAACTAATATCTTAAGTCCGTTGGTCTGCCAAAGTTCCAAGCACACTAATAGGCAATCTTTTCTCTCAGATCACAATAAAATGTGCTATTTGTTTGTATTGTTTGTTTGTTTTTAATTCTCCATTAATTGGCCAAGGAAAAAGTCTTATTTATATTGCTAATAGATCTTCAACCACTTAAATATCTATCACCTATATTTTAAGAAGAAAACAGCAATACAATACCAAACCTTTTGCTGTGGAGTGGATTCTAATTCATAGTCACCCTACAGACAGAGTAGAACTGCCCCCACAGAGTTCGTAAGACTGTATTCTCTACAGAGGCAGGCTGTCACAACTTTGTCCTGCCAGAGTGCCCGGTGACTTCTCAGTTAATGATCTTGCGCTTGACCTCCACACTATCGGGGCTTCTGATATGAACTCAGGGCAGCTTATTTGAAAGTTTTGGATCAACCTAATCAAGAAGCATATATGCCCCTCAGGGAAGTCAACTGATATTTCATTAGTAGATATGTCAGAGAAAAAGAGCATCATCATAGCAGAGGGCATATTTCTGCCTGAGGTTCTATCATGGCTGGTGTCTGAGGCTCTCATTCCGTTCTCTATGCTTTGGCAGGGCAAAAGCTTAGTTTTACAGTCAGACATTTGTGCTTTCTCCTATGGATGGCAAAAACATGATTTCAATCGTTGGCTTTGTAAGCTCTAATCAAGTCATCAGAAGCAGCTGTGCACACAAGAAATAGAATTCAAAGCGATTTAATTAATACATCTTCACTGACAAATGCAGCACTGATATTAGTGTGTGTGTGTGTGTGTGTGTGTGTGGTTTTATAATAAAAGAAGAAATTTTTGTCCCTGGGTCTTTTCTACTGTATCTGTTCAACTTTTCCTTACCCTAAAAACAAAAACCAAACAAACAAACAAACAAAAACCTCTCAATAAATACATAAATAAATAAATAAATAAGCCTGAGAGATCTAAATGACTTCATCTAATGCTCCCAAATCTCGTTCTGATGTCTCGCTGAAATCCTCTTCTTTACTCAAAGCTGCAGGGCAATCGAATTCTGCTTCAATGTGAGTTAAAACGGTGCTCTCTGTGGTATGGGCGATCCCTCCTCTTTAAGACTGTGAGCCTGTTCTCTCAGTGTGGCAGTTGATCTTGTTGGACAGATTCCTCAAGATGGTTTCTTGGTTAATGTGCCCCCTCAGGTTAATTAGGGTGGTGTCCTTTTCAGAAGTGTATCACCACATCTTTCGTCTGTGTCGCCAAATGTTTCACCATTACAAGACCAGCCTGGCCTAAAGAGAAGTGTCTAGTTCAGTGGTTGGTGGCTTGCAAGGCATCTGTGGTTCATTCCATGTGAACATACCATTGAAAACATGGTAAGCTTTTTATTTCAGATCATGGTGGTTTCATTTTTTTGGAAAAACATATTTAAGGCTCTCAAGAGATTTCCAAGTTGGTAGGAGGGATGGGATTGGCCCTTCAGTCTCAAGAGTTTGCTGACTCCTGGCCTAGAACAAGGCTTGGTCAACTGTGGCTCTCAGGCAGCTCTTTGGGAACATAGATGTGTCTCTGATGTAAAAAATTGAACAGGAAAATGATATTCTCCTAGTTTCATTTGCAGACATGTTTAAAGGATACCTATCGGATAACAATGATTTCATGTGGTTGTAAAAAAAATGTATTTATGGCTCCCAAGAATTTTTAAATTGGGGTGAGGGATAGGATTGACTCTTCCATCTCAAAAGTTTAAGAACTGCTGACATGGGCCAAGACACTGACTCTGCCTGAGGGACAGTCTGCGGCTCATGGTACTGGTAATACATGCCTTTTCTGTTTGTCTTAAGGCAGGTTTACTCCTAGGGCCATCTTACCTCTGGGATTGGCTGAGTCAGCAAACGTCACCAGCTGCTTAGTTTGTTCCCTTCAGTGTTCAGTCTCAGGAGGCTTCCTAACTCCGAACCGAGTTTATACTGGACATCTCAATAATGTTTATTTCCTGAGGAAACCAACTGAAGACGTATTCATATTCGAATATAAGAGATACTCTGGCTCATGTGGGGGAAGGACCCCAAACCACCACTGTCCTAACCTCCCCCACAAGTGAAGGGGCTAAGACCCCCTCCAGAGCCTGTGGGTGAAGGGGCCAAGGGGAGCCAAACCTGCAGAGTCATCGAGGCCCAGAAAGAGGCCAGGTCCCCAGCATGGACAAAGAACAGCTCCCCAGCAAGCTCAAGGGATGACTTGAGTACCCTACTCACCTCAGCCATCTCCAACTCTCTGCCCCATGCCCCTCCTTCACCTTGTAAGTTGATTTTTAGGGATCAGGGGTCAGGGGCCCTTTTTCTTATGTGTGGTGCTAAAGCCTTTTCTGAATAAACAAGTTGAACTTTTTTAAAAAATTTAGAAGAGCTACACTGAATGATTTAGGTTTCTCTTTCCTACTGAACTCTTCATAGATTTCCATTTCTATGGATGAATGCTGACCCATTCACATTTAACTTTTGTCTCTTACTGTACTTTTAAATCTGCTTTTTGAGTCTTATGAGATTTCAGTGAAGCTTGTTATGTGTGGTACAAAAGTTATGACTGCTCCAAACCATTAGTTAATGTAGAACTTAGGTAACCTTGAACCAGACTAAAGAAGCAACTTTTCTCTAGTTATGACAACCACCTGCGCATGACTTTGCACCATAAAGGAGCAGGGGAAGGTGAGACTTGAAAGGAATGAACTCTATTTGGGTTGCTGTTAAGCACCATGTAACTGTCTTTAACTCATAGCTGTACTATATCCATCAGAGAGGTTCTGAAACATCCTCATAGTTCTTGCTTTGACTGAGACCATTTTTTATACCATTGTGGCAACCTATTTTGTTGAGGAGCTTTCTCTTTTTCACTGACCTTCTATTTTACCAAGCATGATGTCCTTCTCCAGGAATTGGTCTCTCCTGACATTATTTCCAAAGTGTATGAGACAAAATCTCACAATGCTTGCCATTAAGGAACATTCTGGCTGTACTTCTTCCAAAGAAGATTTGCTAGCTCTTCTGTCAGCCCATTGGTATTATTCAATATTTTTTGCCAACAACATATTTCAATGGGGTCAAATCTTCTTTGGCCTTCCTTACTCATTGTCCAATGTTAACATGCACATGAGGTGATTGAAACATCATAACTTGGAGCAGGTATACCTGAACCTTCAAAGTGACATCATTGTTTTTACAGCTTCCAAGAGGGTTTTTTTGTTGTAGGATCTTAACTTTAAAATATAATATTTCTGATGTTGAAAAATAAAATAATAGCAAAGAGCAATGAGCATTTATGAATTTCAAAGATTTAAAAGGTGTTTCCACTCTACACTTTCTAATCTACAGTTTTATGAAGCACTTTCTAAATTCTAGGCTTTGTGGTGACTCATGTGTATTAACTACTTATAATATTTCTTTAAAAACATGTGCACCATGATTGTTATCATTTACATATGACAGATACCAAGGAGGGGTATCTTTGGTTGTCGTATTTCAAAGAAGTAAGACAATTCAAGGCATTTAACTTTTTTGTTAATGAGGTAATTTAGACAGGGCAGCAACAGATTTACTCTCTAAGACATTTGTTTCAAAATGTGTTGAACTATTTTAAATTCTATAAAGAAACATGATTAGCATAGACTTTTCTGCAAAAAGTTCACAATATTGAAAACATATGCTTGTGAATGAACACTTTTCAAGTGAGACTTTGTGTTTGATCTCTTATAATGCAAACATTTTTAATGACTGACAATATATACGCATCATAAACTTTGTCATTAGCTAATACTACAGTTCAAATTCAATTATTGTTGCCAACCAAACATCTGAGGTTGAAATGTATATATGAACACTTGCAAGATTGCTATACAGAAAAAATGACTCCATTTCTTCATTATACTATTCTCCTGTAATAGAATCTTTATTTTACATTAAATGATATGATGCAAACTTTTTAATCTAGAACGTCTTAGTCTCAGAACCCAGGTGGTATAGTGTTTACACTAGTCTGCTAACTACAAGGCATCAGTTCAAAATCACCAACCTCTCAGAGGGAGAAAAACAAGGCTGTGAACACTGTTGTGAAGATTTATAGTCTTGGAAACTCACAAAGATAATTCTACCTTGTCTTGTAAGGCCACTATGAATTGGCATTGATTCGATGACAGTGACTGAGACATATCAGTGTTGATTCTTTATTTGTCTTATATTCTTTGTCCAAATAGAATGCTTTTCCCACATAGGCTTTAGATTGTATTGCTAAATAACTTGAAACAATTTAGAGAGAACCAATATATGATCACAATTTAAGCATCAAAGAAACAAGGCAGAAATTTTAATTCAGATGAGAATTTCTGATGCTAATTTTCTAGTCTTCAAGAAACCCTCAGTTCAAGAAAGATCTCTTTGCCTCCAAAGATGACGATTTTTTTTTTCAGTCCTGCCTGAGTGCCTCTGATTTGGGTATTGTAATTGACATCTCATCTGGTTACTGACAAGAATGGCAGAAAATCAAATCTCAAGTGTCTTCTGATGATGACAATATTATCTAATACCACTGTGTTGTTTAACATCAAGGATTTTAAAGATGTTTCCCACCTACCCTTGGATGATGCAAAGCTAGCACAGTCATCCAGTGTGAATCTCTAGGTGTCAATCTGATCACAAATGCCCTTTCTCTTGGTTCCCATAGTAGGGAGTCCCAGAGTTTCAGGTTCTGATGGAGTCAATCCCAGTACTATCCAGTTGCCAAACCTAACCTTTTTGAGGCCAAAAAGAGAATCTAAAGAGAAATCAAGAAGCAGGGGATGGGAGAAGTACTTTTAGAAATGAAAATGCAAAAATTCGCTGGGAATCAAATCTACAAGTGAATGCACAACGGGATTGACCTGCACCAAATTGTGGTCATAGAGAGATTTTTTTGTTTTTGTTTTTTGGGTTTTTTGGGCATCACTGCCCTCAGCTCGTGGAAGTAGGAGGCCCAGCCTTTGCTCCTGTGGAGCTGGAATTGAACCTCCATCCCAGTGGACCGCAGTCCCGTGCACAACCACTGTGCCACCAGGGCTTAGCCCAAGATAATTTTTTTTAAAGCAAAAAACAAAAACAATAAAACCACTGGTCCAAAAATAAAGGAAGGAAATATTTTAAAAGGAAAAGAGCATGCTTCATAGTGCCAGAGGTTTTTATATTAATAGCATATGTCAAAACTTGATATCCATGCACTAAAAATGTGAGCATATTTTGACTCAATAGCTTTGAAGAGGAACTGGACGATTGGGTTCATGATCTTGATCCTTAGCAGTCATGTGCAGACTATGAAGTGTGCTGAATGCAGGTGATATTCCTATTTGGTAAACATGTAAGATTATCCTATTATGAATAGTGTCTGAATTAAGTATGAGCCTGTGATTTTAGATATGTATAAAGAACATAACAGATAATCTCTGAATGGTTTTTCTCCCTGTGTAATATGTATTAGCATTGAGAATATCAAATAACCATTGGTACTAGATATGTGGAGGTTAGGTTCTTAAATAGCCACCCATATTTTCTCCATATACTACTTATTATGGAGGAATATTTTGTATTACAGAAACTGTATAGAATGTAAAGTTTGCACTATGTGATTTCATTGCATTCAAATTTTTATCCTCCACTATATTTTAGCATTTATATTTTTTGTATTATGTTCTATATAGTATTTAAAGTAATTGGAGACTCATAAAAATCAATGTAAAAAAATCTAAAAAGAAAAATAAGCAATGGACATTTAAACTAAGAATTAAAATATCCTTTTAATTGGTAGGCATATAACAGTGATGTAGTCAAATGAAACCTCTGTAGGTTAAAATCCCACTGCTCTCAAGTTGATTCGCATAGTACCTTGGAGGACACAGTAGAAGTGCCTCTTAGACTTTCTAAATTATCTTCATGGCAGCGGACTATCCCCTCTTTCTCTTGTGAAGTGGCTGGTGGTTTTGAACCTCTAACTTTTAGGTTCACACTCAAGTGCTGAACCACGATACTACCAGGGTTCCTGGAAGTTAAGGAAGTTAGATAATTAATGACTGACTAAGTTAAGGAGTTGATGCACATGCTAATGACAATCACAGCCTGCAAACTTTAGTACAGACTTCGATTCAAAGGAATGAATCCATAATCTTCACAGCTGGATCATAAGAAAAGGAGAAAAGACTGAAGTGGTCAAGACTTTTATTTTGCTTGGATTCATAACCAATGTTCATAGTTGTGAATCAAATAGCATACGGCAATGAGTAAATTTGTTGTGTAAGATGGCTTTCAAGATTGATAGGGTGTCACTTTGAAGACTAAGGTGTGCCTAAGTCAAGACATGGTTTTCTCAGATGCATATGAAAGCTGGACAATGACTAAGAAAGATCACAAAATAATTCATATACTTGAGTTATGGTCTGACAAAGAATGAAGAACAAACAAGCCTATCTTGGCAATGTACAGTTAGGTTATTCCTTCTGAAGATAGACTAGTACTTTCCCTGTACTTTGAATATATTATGAGGAAAGACCAGTCCTTGGAAAAGGAACCTATGATCGGCAAAGCAGATGGCAAGTAGAAATGAAGATGTTCAACGGAACAGATTGATGCAGTGATGGCAAAAATGGGCTCACATGTACCAACTGCTAGGATGGCACCGGGTCAGGTAGTGTTTCATTTTGCTGTTCCTGGGGCCACTTGGGAATCACCTTGATGACACCCAGCAACAAGATAAGGTCAAGGAGCCCAGGTGGCACTGTGAGTTAGACGCTGGACTGCCTACTGCAAAATCAGTGATTCAAAATCAGCAGTCAGCCATTCCTTGGGAGAAAGGAGAGTCTCTTGGCTCCCATAAAGATTTACTGAATCAGAAACCCTAGGAAGGGTTTCCCTGAGCCAGAATTGACTTAAAGGTTGTGAGTTGAGCTTGTGTTTGAGTATGATACATTTAATAAGTGCTGCTAGGAAGAGATTATGTCAGCAGATGGTGTTTGTGGAAGGTCTGTCTCATAGAGTGAGATGGAGTATACCCAGAAGGATCTAGAGCAGTGGTTCTCCCCTCCCTAATGCTGAGACCCTTTACGAGACTTCCTCATGCTGTGATGACCCCCACAACCGTAAAATTATTTTTGTTGCTACTTCATACCTATAATTATGCTACTGTTATGAATCTTATTGTCAGCATTTGATCTGCAGGATGTATTTTTCATTGTTGCAAATTGAACATACTGGTAATTAAAGCATAGTGATTAATCATAAAAGCAATATATAATTATATATTATGAAATATTTATAATAATAAATAAATAATATTTTGTTTTGAAACATGGTGTAGCCTGGGTAACAGTATTCACCCCTGGGTACTCCTATGTAGGCATATCAACATGTGGGAGGACTCACCTGGAGACAGAATAACAGTGTCCAGGTTCCTAAGATCATCGAAAATATGTATTTACCTATGCTCTTAGGCAACCCTTGTGAAAGTGTCATTCAACCCCCACAGGGGTCACAACCCACAGGTTGGGAACCATTGATCTACAGGAAGATGGCTCCACCAAAACTGATAAGTGCAAGGATCCTGCCCCGGTACCATTTAATAATAGTTGAGAGAAAAGCTTGGATTACCTGCCAGTGTCTTGGGTTGATTCACTGAAATGCTCCCCAGACTATCATGGGCACAGCATTAAGGAAGAGAAAGGAATCTGAATCAGATGGAACACCATATCAGGGAACTAGGAGAGCCCTGGATAAGAGAAGAAGTAATTACTTGGATTATTAGAACTCTGTGGCGGTCATGTACTTTGGTGTCAATTTTATGATTTTGAGTGTAGGGGAGGAGTCTAGCCTGGAAATAGACAATAAAGCCTCTGTGTGGGCATGACTTTCTCTGAGAATTCTGGGAAATATCATGATATTTCCCCCATGGAGGTGAGAGACTATAGACTTAGATCGTTGGAGATGCGCTACTGACAAGACAAGATGGTTGCACAGACTGTGAGTCCTATGAACTGGAGGAGCTGGAGAAGAAGCCGCCTGGATTTACCCTGATGGAACCAGACCTCTGAAGCAGGAAAAGCCATAGAAACCCTTGCCAGCACTGAAATGCTTCTACCACCACTGGATACTGCTGATGGACCCTGAGCCCTGGAAAAGAGGAGTCTTTGGGAGACCCCTGCCAGTGCTGAGATTCTTCTACTGCCTCTGGTTACACAAGACTCCCATAAAGACTCCCACTCACTGGCCTGTGGTTGCTCTGATGTTATTGATGTTATTGCTTTATGAGTTGGAAGAACTCTTTATAGACTGGTATCAGACATATCAGCTAATGTCAGACTTAATGGACTTCGAATGGACTGGGCAATGCTTTATAAGGTTCCATTTCTCTTGTGTACAAACCTCTCCCTGTTTATAAATTTGTTTTTTCTGATGTACCTGGGCTGACACAAACTCCATCTAGTAAGGTCCAATAACTGACATTGCCAAGAGCTAGCATTCAAGAATTTTGCAATGGAAAAATCTAATTTATATCCAGTAGTCTTTTTCCACCTAAAATTCTCTTTAAGAAATATATCTTTTTAAAATGTTTATCCAGCTTTAATTTTTTCCCTTGGAGAACGATGATCAGAAAAACCAAGATCCTCTCTCAATTTAATATACAATTTCATTATACTTAACATGATTTTTAATGGGATGATTTGTTCTCTCAATTAGCTGTGTCTAAAATATTCTTCTGTCACCAAAATGATCCCTAGAATATTTCATTTTATTTTAATATACTTTTTAATGGGATTCAAATCACAGAATGTTAAATGTATAAACTTCTTAGAAAATGAATTAACATCATTAAAATAGAATATGTATATACTCTGATTGGGTTATCTAGTCTCTTTTAAATATTTTTTGGAAAGGATGATGTTTAACTTAAAATTGTACTGTAATCTTTGACTTCTTCCCACCTTTGTCCAATCCATCCTCATGCATAATATGATCTTATCTCAGAATTATTTTAAGACTATAACAAAGCTATTTTTTTTCCTCCTAGAGTGTTCTTTAAATTGCTTGGTAATTCTAATACAAAATGTTTTTCTGTGTTCATCATATGCTTTCTGCAGTTGTTTATACAAGGTTTCATTATTTCTTTGCCTTTGAATACATCTATCTCAAAGAGTATCAGGTCTCCATATACATATGGTAAACTTGAAAATAATTATGTCTGCTGTCTCAATAGCTGTGATAGTAAAAAATGCTACATATTAGTCGGAAGAGGAACACATGAGCTCACGCACAAAGGTTAGATTAAGTTAAAACTTTTCTTAATGAAGATTTCAGAAATCAAATCATGGTATTGGGATATTCTAGCAGAGGAACACACTTGACTACCATGTCCCGAGCTGTGGTTCTCCTAGTGACACTAGTGAAAGGGTGATTCTGCAGCTGTTGTTCAATTTCTTAATGAGGCACAGTCCAAAACTGGGACTCATTTTCACTCAGGAAGTCATTGTACAATCATAATTTTATGGAACAAGATGAGGGCTTGTTTATTAAAACACATCTGACATCAACTGGGCCCTGTCTTGTGAAAGGTGCAGCAAGGCCGATGCCCTGTTACATTGTTGAGTCAATTCTGAGTTATAGCAGCTCATGTGAGAAAGTGGATCTACTCATGGGGTTTGTTAGGCGGTTACCTTTATAACAGCAAATATCCAGCCCTTCTACATTTATGGTGAACAGAACATCCCATTCCTGAAATAAAACATTCCATCGTGAAGCATATGCTTGAACTCTCTCTAGTATGCAAACAAACTAACTTTATAGATCTGAGACCTTAGTCCAATGGTTGGGGTAATTGATGCTATCATTAGAGAGCAGGTGGCATAAGTACAAAAACACCAGTGTGAAGTGAAACTGTTGAGGCCAGTGCCTAAAATGTAAAATTATCCATGGAAACTGTTGAACTTTACTAATGTCCAGCATGACCACTGCTGATAACTGAAACCCAAAACCTTCCAGTCTAGTAAAGTAGCTGCACTTCAGCGATTTGCTGCTCACAGCACACAATCTACAGTTAGTGGAAAATCTGATTAAAAGGAAAAAGCTTGTTTAAGCAGTAAGCTAGTCAAAATTAAGTCCCATCATGGATTTTATGTTCACTGTGATCAGGTAATATTTGGATAAATAAATGACTGATGTTCATACAAACATAAATGAGCTATCTAATTAATACAATTTACAGAGTTATCTAATTAGTACAGTTAATTAGACTAAAGATCTTTGACAGATTATCAAAGCCAGTGCTGTAAATAAGGAGCTAATTTAATTGTGTATGTTCCTTGTTTCTTTTTATAAGACACTACTGATGAAATGAAACAAAAAAGGAAAACATTTTTAATATTTTGAGAAAATTTTATTTATCAAAAGGTGGGATGTGTTCAGCTGTTTCATTCATAATCTAAAGAGTCATTGGTATGAATGGGTTTGTTAAAAGGATGTTTTTTTATCATTTTTCTTATAAAATGTGATATTGTTCTATAATTATTATTTTCCTTTTCCTGTGATGTGAAATGTACAGGATTTTGGGATATATTCTAAAAATATATAAACTGGCATGAATAGACTTAATACTTGTGTTTTCTATCTTCCTTTTTAATAACAATTATCAATGTCCTAAAACAGTGCTTTTAAAATGCAAAATTGCTTGATACAGAAAAATAGAAAGGTGAAATATAGTATTACAACTAATATCCCTCCACCATCCCCAGGTAAACACTGTACAAAAGTGGTGCAATGCCCAGAAATCGTCTTTGATCTCTTTAGTTGGTCTCTCTATTCCTGTCACTCTGTATCTGATGCTTTGCTGGATTCTTCTCTGGTATGTGTTTGACTCTGTCTTCAATTCCATGTCTTATCTCCCTGCTTGTCTATCCTACTATAGGTCTCTGCTTTTCTTTTCTCTTACTTTCTATAGTCTCATTCCTTTTTCCTCCTTTTCCTGCAAATGTGTGTGATTTATGTACATGTGTAAGTAAACTATAGTAACCAAATTTCTGGCACCTTATGTTTTCCACTTAGCAATATTAAAAAGTACTATTAAAAAGTACTATTTCCATAGAAATCATTAGAAATGTATATAAGAAAACTATGTCATTAATACTATCTGCTTAAAATTGTAAAGGATATAATGATCACGTGCACAACACAAAGCTTTGTCAAGTGAATTTATCTGTGTTAGGCAGGGTTCTCTAGAGAAATGAAACCAGGGAAGTTATGATTTTAGATAGATATATCGATAGATAGAGATGATAGTTCTATACAGCAAGAAAAAATAAAACATCTAACTAATTCACATGGCAGTACAGAGGGTTCATTTCAACTCACTTCTGTGGAACAGTTAATATGCTATAAGTCATTTAACTCATTGGGGAGTGTTGGGTCCAAAGTCAAGGAAGAAGACAGCAAAATTTTCCCTTGGGCAAGGCAAGTAAAATCTGCCCATAGGCAGCAAACAGCATGGTGGGTCACCAACAGTCAGTAGCTTGGGATCTTAGCCATGCGGGCCCAGATGGGATATCAGATGCAAGCAATGCAATGCAACAGGGTCCACCAGTCACAAGCTCAAGGGATGTCTGCACCAGAAGCTTGGCGAAGCAATTTCGAAAGCAGCCTAAAGCTATAGTGACACAACCCAAGAGTTGATGTGGCCCATAGGTTGTATAGGTTTCAGGTTAGCAGTGACATGCTCCAGCATGCTCTTACCACCAAAGACCAGGAAGAGGGAAAGACCTCACAGAACCATTTTTGTCTTTGCCCTTCAATGAAACTGCGACACGATTAATCACACATGTTCTATTGTCCAGGTTAGCACAATAAGACTATCCCAACATCCTTCTGGATGTTTCAGATATTTTATATAATAAAATAGGAACATTAATTGATAGTCTCTGGACAAGTTGACCCAGTTGGACATAGCATTGCTTTTCACTGTAGGTTGAATTAGCATTTTCTTGGTAGCACATAGAGTTGACCATCTTTTTATATACTGTTATTAAGTTATCTTATCCCCTGTTTATTGAGTGGAGCTTACATAATTATAAGTCATATATATATATATATATATAAATACATGCATACGTATATATTAAATTCAACCTCAATTAAAATGAATTCAAGATCTGAGGCCAAACACTCCATCAGCAAGAAGCTTTGTCTTGCTATGTCTTGCTATTTTTGTGCATCTTATTCTCTCTGCAGGTCTATCTAGATAAGATGGAGTGGAAGAACTGTCTGAAAGAGAAAACAGCTGGACCAATGGTTCTAGGGTAGCATGAGAGAGGGTTGAGTGGGGTAAAGGAAGGGGTGTTGACCAACCCAGGGAAAAGGGAGCAACAAGTGATACAAAATCAGTTGCAAGGAGGATGTGAGAGTCCTGATAGGGATTGATCAAGAGAGTCTTATTAGGGATTGATTGTAACAGAGAGAAATTGTTGAAACCCACATGAAGGCTGAGCATGATAGTGGGACAAGAACAAAGTAAAAGTAAATAGAGGAAATAAATAGGCAAGCAACATTTATAGAGGTCTAAATACAGGCATATACATAAATAAATGTATATATATGTGATGATGGGGACATAGATCAATGTGCATATATTTATAGAGTTAGTATTAAGGCAATGATGGACCTAGGGGCCCCACTCAAGTACTTCCTCAATGCAAGAATATTTTGTTCTGTTAGATTTGCGTTCCATGATTCTCACCTTTCAGACACAATCACTGAAGTCAAATGTGTGCATAAACAAAAGTGGTGAGGAAAGGTGATGGTGCCCAGCTATCAAAAGATACAATGGCGGGGGTCTTGAAGGCTTGATGGAAAACAAGTGGCCATCTAGTTTGGAAACAACAAAGCCCACAAGGAAGAAGCACACTAGTTTGTGTGACCACAGGGTGTCAAAAGGATTAGTTATCAGGCATCAAAGAATAAAAAATCATATCATTGTGTACCCACCTTTCTGGTATGATCACTGAAGGTAAATGTGTGCATAAGCAAATGTGAAGAAAGCAGATGATGCTTGATTATCAAAATATATAGCATCTGGGGTTTAGAAATGCTTGAAGGTAAATAAGCAGTAATCTAGCTCAGAAGTAACAAAGTCCACAAGAAAGAAGCACACCAGGCTATGTGATCAGGCAGTGTTGAAGGGATCAGGCAACAGGAGTCAAAGAACTAAAAATTATATCATTCTAAATGAAGGGAAGTACCGATTGGGGACCCAAAGCCCATCTGAAGGAAACGGGAACTCCCCTTACAGAAGGTTCGTGAGGAGGAAACAAGTCAGTCAGGGTACAGTGTAGCAATGATGAAACACAACTTTCCTCTAGTTCTTCAATGCTAACTCTTCCCATCCACCCCCCACTATTATGATCCTAATTCTACCGTACAAATATGACTAGATGAGAGGATGTACACTGGCACAGATAGGAACCAGAAACATAGGGGATCCAGGACAGATGATCACTTCAGGACCAATGGTGAGAGTCAGGATATCTGGAGGGTGGATGGAAGGTGGGGGTGGGGGGTAGAAAAGAGGAAATGATTATAAGAATCTACATATAACCTCCTCCCTGGGGAATGGACAGCAGGGAAGTGGGTGATGGGAGATATCAGACAGTGTATAGGACAAAATAATAATATTATAAATTATCAAGGGTTCATGAGGAAGTCGGGTGTGGGAAGGGAGGGGGAAAATGAAGAATTGATATCAAGGGTTTAAGTAGAAAGCTAATGTTTTGATAATGATGATGGCAACAAATGTACAAATATGCTTGACATACATTTGATGGATTGATGAATTGTGATGAGCCAAAAGAGCCTCCAATAAAATGATTTAAAAAAAAAAAAGAATGAGGAATTTAGGGGTGTTGACACACCTACATGAAAATTCAAAACACAAGGTTAGCCTTTAACAATGTGTTTAAAATGAGGGCTGAAACTGGAGATTATTCACAAGTCCTTGAAAATATGTGGTCATTAGCTAGGCTGTGTTCAAAAGTCTTCCTTTTTCAGATTTGTACATATAACATTGTGGATCTTATCAAATCTTGAGTCTTAGTTGTTCTTTTATTTTACCCCAAGAAATTTTATTTTGACATGCTGTATTCAGAATAAAAAACAAAACAAAAAGAAGTATTTGTGATGGTTAATTATAGACAGTCATTTGTGTTTATTATTAGTATGGTTCATATATTTGCCAAACCATTTTTCTTGTTGTTAAATGCTCTTCAATTGCCTTCTACAAACGCCAACTCATACACAACAAAACTAAATGCTTCCCTGTCCTGCACCATTATTATAATTGTTGTGCCTGAGTCTAATGCTGTAGCCAATGTAATAATTCATCTTACTTGGGGCCTACCTATTTTGTCAAGACCCTCTCCTTTATCAAGCATGATGTCCTCCCCACCAGCTGGCACCTTCTGATAACCTGTCTTACATGTTTTAGATGTGGTCTCATCATTCATGTTTTCAAGGAGCATGGTGGCTATAGTGCCTCCAAGACAGATCATTTGTTCTTCTGAAAGTCCATGGAATTACCTATATTCTTGATCAAGAGGTTCAAGCAGAGCTTGTGGGGCAAGGAGAGAGTTCAGACAAAGATGGGAAGCAAAGGATCACTTTTATTTCGGGAAAAACACTCCCAGGAAGAGGAAGGAGAGCAGGGAAAGGGATGGGAACAATTGAGCTCTCCCGGGCAGTTCTGCAGCCCAGCAAGTAGGATACGGTAGCCACATCTGGTACTGGGGTGGTGGGACACATATAGTGT
This sequence comes from Nesogale talazaci, assembly GCA_004026705.1. Lineage (NCBI taxonomy): Eukaryota > Metazoa > Chordata > Mammalia > Afrosoricida > Tenrecidae > Nesogale > Nesogale talazaci. Next base: position 12,235 of record PVJH01009377.1, on the reverse strand, counting down.
ATGACCTAAAGGGATTTGGGCTATTAAAGGGGAGAGAGGTTTTTGCGTTTGAGGAGTTAGAGATGACTTATTAGCAAATAATCTTGTTTTGCAAACTTGTTTCCCAGAATGTTAGGTAGAGGGCTGTGCCCTTCCCCAGGAAATAAGCTCTGTGACGGGATGGTATCCTTTCTTGAGAGATAAGCTCTGTGAAGGGGCTGGAGTAAGGCTCTGTGAAATACCAGAACCAGCGTTACAAAGTTCAGCAGGTTGTTCCTCCCCTTGAGAGGCTGGTGCAAGGGGCTGAACCTCTGTAAAGGGGCTGTCTGGATCAGAACCGGCCCAAACATTGGTCAGCACTGTAATTCAAATGCGTCAATTCTTTTGCACTCTTCCTGATGTATTGCCCAGCTTTCATTGCATGTGATGCAAATGACAACACCATCGTTTGGGTCAGCACTCTTAGTCCTCAAAGGAACATCTTTACTCTTTAACAATTTAAATACTTCTTGTGTAGCTGATTGGAGCAGTGCACTATGCTGTTTGATTTCCTGGCTGCTTCTTCCATGATTAATGATTGGGGATCCAAGTCAAATGAAATTCTTGACAATAAAAAAAAAAAAAGCTCTGGATTAAACTCTGAAAGATGATAAAGGAAGAAAACTAAAACAAAAAGCAACCAAAAAAAAAAAACCCAAAATACTAAAGTAAAATTCTCTGTGAGCATTGACAAAATAGAAAATAAACCTTATATTATGAAAAAGAAATCTGTCTATTGTGATGTTGGCTCTTAGTGGCTGTGGGGAATGTGGTTTAATTCAGATTCAGTAGAACTGGGCTTTCTACTCATGTAAATGGTTAGTCTCAGAGACCAAAAGGGGTTGGCTGTGCATCAGCACTGACTCCATGGAAGTGATAGTGAGAACTCGAGGCTGTGGTCTCGTATATTTATAAGCACGTGCTTAAAATCCTCTTGGAGTTTAGCAAACAAAATTGCGTTGTCTGCATATAGCAAGTTGTTGGTTAGCCTTCTTCCACCCCTGACTCATTTATTCCTGGTTCTTTTTTATTTTTTCCACCTTTTCAGATTATTTGTACAGTATAAAGTTCTATTAAATTAGGTGTAAGGAAACAACTTTGATGTACATTTTCCCTCATTTTAAGTCATCCAAGTTATTTGAATCAGTGCCTTTTGTTTTGTACACACACTCCCCATAAGAACAAGGAGGTAGTCTAGAATTCCCATTCTTTTCGTGTTGACCATTGATTTTTTGTTTTAAATGATCTGTATAAATGAAAGCATTTGTATAGTCAATAAAACACATACATGTACATCTGATAGTGTCAACATCAAACAGGATCTATTTGACTGCAATGAAATCCCTTATAACACATCTTCCCTGAAATTGGCTTGACTTGGTGACAGTTCTCTGTCGATGTACCCCTGTCACCATATTAAAGTTATCTTCAGCAAGATTTTACTTGCATGTGGGGGAGCAGCCTCTACAAATTAATGAGTTCTAAAGAAGGGTAAACAAACGTCGGACAAGGCACGCAAAGGTTCACCTCTTCCAATGGCAGGATTAAGAGAGAGAGAGAACTAATGTATTTGTATCATACATATTTGTTCCAGGAAAGAGGTGTGTTAGAGGCATGCATGCAGCACGAAGAGGACAGAATCATATTTCTTACATTCCATGGTCGAATTTGTAATGAATGTTTGCAGCTTGTAATTTTGAGCCAGGCCTCATCCACAGGGAGAGTTTTGCCCCGTCAACTCATTAAGGTTGATTGCACTGTGCAGAGGCAGCTCTTCCCCTGTTATATTTGGGTGCCTATATCAGGCAATGTTCCACCAGTATGCACAAGGTTTTCAGTGGCTAATCCCTTCGAAATGGACAACCCTCTTCCTAATCTATGTTCTGAAAGATATACTAAGCCATGTTCCCTAGATGAATCTCTGGTTGTATTTGAAATACTGGTGAAAAAGCAGTCAGTATCAAAATGACACAGAAGTCACCATAGACAGGTAAATGATAGAAATGTTTGTGTATGATGCATATATACATATATTTTCTATTATAACACATATATGGATATGGGCATCGTATATGTGTCCTTGGTCTAGTGATATTTTGTTAATGTTTTTTAAAGTATTGTAAGGTACTTTCCATATTAAAGGAGCCCTGGTGGCATAGTAGATACCTGTTGGGTGCCAGCTTGCGAGGTTAGCAGTTCAAAATCACAGGATGCTAAAGGAGAAGGGTGAAGCTTTCTATTCCAGTGACAAGTTAATCTCAAAAATTCACAGGGGTGGTTCTACCCTCCCCTATGGGGTTGCTGTAAGTATTGACTCAACAACAAGGAGTTGTTCTCTATTAAAAGTAGTAAAACTGCCCTTATTATCTAGGTTTTTGTTTTTGTGTTGGTATTTTGTAGTTTTTGTTTTGTTTTTAATGCTACTTCTCATTTCATGGGATATGTTTTTCAAGGCATCTATATACTATAATTTTTTTTTAAATCTACATAAAGGCCACAGTACTTCAAAAATTTTATCTTTATAGTTCTTTGATTGCATAGCACATGCAGAAAAATATATAATTTGGAAATAAAAGAAAGGGAAAAATATTCCATCTAAGCCTGTACCACTTTCTTAGGATGGGTTTTCTAAAGAAGGGAAATTAGTTAATCTTATATATATATAAATATATGGAAAATTTTATAATAATGAAATGCCTCAAGCATTTGTGGAGGTGAACGCTCTTCATGTCAGTGATTGAAGCATGAGGCTGGATGTTTCTCCTCCCTTAGGGAGCTTCAAGAACTTATGAATCGAAGATTGGCAGGTAAAGCTTCTTGCTAAAGAGCAGAATGGAATTAAGTTTGGCAGGTAAGAAAGCAGGTTATTCATGACTCTCAAGATTGGCGGGCACTATGGCAGGATTTGGACTAAAATCCAAAGAGCTAGAGGTTGGTGAAAGAACTGCAGGATCTAAACAGAGAAAAAAGCAAGCAAACTTTTGCACTGTATCTATTTACATTGGAAATAGGCAGCACATCTCTTCATAGCGAATTAAGAGGTCTTAAGTGCAAACTAAAGAGAATCTTAGCTACTTTGACACAAGACATTAGCTTTCAGAGTTCATTCCTTGCAAACTTGGTACTTGTACACAGCCTTGAACCTTATATAATCTCTAAAGAAAGACAAGTATAAAGACATATTTTTACAGAATGTGATGCAGTTAGCATGTACCACAGGAAAAATATAAATATGGGCTGTGACTATTCTGCCATTTCAAATTAGACTTCTGTCCACTTGACCTAAAATTATTTTTCCTTTATATATCAAGACAATGTTTAGTACATTTCCCTTCTGAGAGCTCCTCAGAATACTCTGCCTAAGTAGCCAAGACCATAAGGCCATACAATTCAGATAACTTTGATTACTATTTTGAATCTGCCGTCTAGTATATTAAACGTCTCTGCTGATTTCTGTAAATTAAATGATGCTGCAGAGTTCCCACAGCAAGGGTCCCAAATCAACACCATTGTGCTTAAGTGTCTTCATTCAAATAGGGTCGTTTCCACTCTCAAATCTAATTACATCAATTAGAAATCATAGCATGATAGCTTTCTTTCAGGATGTCCATAGTACATCTGACAAAGTCTCACTATCTTTCCATCTAAGGAGAATTCTGGCTGCACTTCTTTCAAGATGAATTTGTTTGATCTTTTGGCAGTCTGTGGGACTATCTATATTCTTCACCCACTCCATAATTAAAATGCCTTCTACTCATCTTCAGTTTTCCTTGTTCAATTTCATTAAATGTCATGTGTGCATATGCATAATAGGTTAGGATTAAGACAGCAGGTAGACATTGGACCTCCACCCAAGTATTTCCTCAATGCAAGAACACTCTGTTCTATTGAATTGGTATTCCATGATTCTCACCTTTCTGCCATGATCACGAAAAACAAATGTATGCATAAGCAAAAGTAGTAAAGAAAACTTATGGTGCCTAGCTATCAAAAGATATAGCACCTAGGGTCTTAAATGCTTGGGAAAAAAAAGCATCCACCTAGATCAGGAGCAAGAAAGTCCACATGGAAGAAGTTCACCAGCATGTGTGACCATGAAGTATCAAAGGGGTCAGGTATCAGACATCAAAGAACTAAAAATTACATCATTATAAATGAAAGAGAATACAGATTGGGGATCCAAAGCAGATACAGGCTGGGGATCCATCTGTAGGTGAAGTGATATCCCATTACAGAAATTGCAGAGATGAGATGAGCCAGTCAGGGTACCATGTAGCAATGAAGAAATATGCAACTTGCCTCTAGTTCTTAAATGCGCCCCCCCCTCTATCATTATCCCAATTTTACCTTACAAATCCGATTAGACCAGGGGATGTACACTAGTATGGATATGAGCCAGAAACATGGGAAGTTCAGGACAGATCATTCCTTCAGGACTAGTGGTGACAGTGGTGATACAGGGAGGGTGGAGCAAAGGTGGAACAGAAAGGGGAAACCTTATGAGGATCTATGTGTGACCTCCTCCCTGGGGTACAGACAAAAGGTAAGTGGGTGAAGGAAAACATCAGACAGTGTATAATATGACATAATAATTTATAAATTATCAAGGGTTTATGAGGGAGGGGATTCAGGGAGGGAGGGGAAATATGAGGAGCTAATACCAAAGGTTGAAGTAGAAGGAATGTTTTGAGAAGAATGATGGCAAAAAATGTACAAATGTGCTTTGCATACAATGGATGTATGTATGGATTGTGATGAGTTGTATGAGCCCCCAATAAAATAATTTTTAAAAAGGGAAAATAAATGCCTAGAAAAGAATGAGGGTAACATATATACAAACATGTCCGATTCAATTGATATATGGGTTGTGATAAAAGTTATATGAGGCCCCAATAAAATAACTTTAAAGGTCATTATTTGCATATAAAACATTGTTTTCTATAATATTTACTTTTATATTTACTAAAATATCAATATATTCTATTATTAAACTTTTTTTTTCATTTACTGTCATGGATGAACTGTGTATTTCCCAATTATATGTCAACTTGAATCACCTATGAGTCTCAATGATTGACAATTATGTAAGCAAAGTAATTCTCCTCCAAGATGTTATCTGATGTTATCAATCAATTCACCATAAAGATGTAAGGTAAAAGGAAAACCATTACTCATTTCTCAACTTCCACCCAACATAAAGGAACTCCCTTAGAGTGTGGTCTATATCAGCTTTTGTAAGAGATAAAAAGAGAGAGAGAAGTAGCAAAGAAAGAAGGAGTCATAATTTTAGTGTATCTGTTGATCCAGTGTCCATGCAAAATGCACTTCCTAGACCCAGGGCAAGATCAACACATGGAGACTTGTAAGGAAAACTGGATCCACAGATATTGACAAGAGACAAGCAATGTCCAGTAGAGCTGTCAGATAGAGAAAGATTTCCTCTAAAGTCTACGCCTTGAACTTGGAATTTTTGACTCCTAAATTACAATCTGCTGCACAAGACCTCTTTCGAGTGTTGAAAAGCAAGCATGTAATTTGGGAGATTAAGGTATGCCTGACACACAGGCCATGATATAATCAAGTGCCTCATATGCATGGAAAGTAGTGTATTGAGTAAGGAAGACCAAAAAAAAAAAAGAGGCTATGCGTTTGAATTGTGGTGTTAGTGAAGAATATCCGATGTACTATGGACTGCTAAAAGGACGAACCAATTTCTCTTGGAATAAGCATGGCTATAGTGCACCTTAGTGTCAAGGATGGCAAGACTTTGTCACACATCATTTGTATATGCTGTCAGGCAAAAAAAAAAAAAAAAGTCCCCAGAGTAGGACACCATGCTTGATAAAGTAGGAGGGTAATGAAAGAAAAGATGTTTCTTAAAGAGATGACTTGATACAATGGTTGCAACCATGGGATCGAGCACGGAAACAGCTGTGAGGCTGGGACAGGACTGGTTTCATTCTGGTGTGCATAGTGCCATTCTGGGTCAGAACTGACTCACTAGCACCTAACAATAATGACTTCTGAGTGAATTAATTTCTACTTGCTAAAGTGATCGCATACCATTTCTATTGGAGCATAACTCTATAACTAAGAGACAGTTACCCATAAATGTTACTATAGTACATTCATGTAATTTCAAAAGAATTATAAATGTGCCCATTATTTCCAAAAACATATCACTGATATGTTATTTTCTTTACACTTTTTATTGTCCAAGCCCTTTAAAATAGAACTAAGTAATGGTGGTTATCATAACCCACCACATTTTCATTTTGACTGTAATAGAAATATTTCAACATTTCAGAGTTAAACGTTAGGCATATAGTTCACCTTTGGATATTATTGATGTCTATGAGATTACTGCATTATAAACTTTGCTAACATTACCTCATTCTTACAATTGGTCATGGTGCATTACTCTGTTAATATGTTACGGGGCTCAGTTTGATAGTTTAGATTATTTTCTGTTTGATGTGCAAAAAAGAGCTGTGGACTGTGGCATTCTACTTTTGTCCTACTTTTAATAGGTGTTAGTGTTTATGGAAATATAGCTTTTAAAATATTATCTCCAGTGCCCTATTTAGGCATTGACTTCGGTTTTGAAAATGGCTTTATTCAAAATGGAAAGATACACAATTGAACCCCACTGATTTGATTTTACAGCTATTCATGCAGTGTTTTCCAATACATTCAAAATAAACTAGAAAAGAGCACTGGTGCACAGGAAAATTTTATTTACTCAATTATTCATTCAACAAATATTTATTAAGAACCTCTGCTAAGTACTGTTTTAAGATCTCAGAGTAGAACAAATTGAAAGGAAGTAGAAGAGACAGGCAAAATATCTGCTTTCATAAAACTCATATTTTAGTTGTTGGAAAACATAGTTAAATAGATGAGCTAATACCACTCTTTTGAAATTGTTTTCATTATGAACAAGCTGTTAAAATAGAAAATAAGCCAGGTAAAGCAAGTGAGAGGGAATGGAGGTTGAAGAAATGAGGGCACCATTCACTAAGCTCTTTAAGAAAGGCCTCTGGAGATAATGTTTGAGCTAATATATACAAGACACAAAGCAAAAATTCCGAAAATGGTACTTTATGCCTATAAAAAGGACAAAGAGAACATTTAAAATTATCTCTCTGCACAGTCTTCTGGGACATACGATGAATTCAAACCTCTTTAGTAATAAATACAGGGGGAAAGGAAGAAATATATTTTCATGTATAGGGCACCAAGAAACTAATGTTTCTGGAATATAGAACAGAATTCAGGCATACGAAGAGCAGAATCCTTTGGAGGCTTTCTGTTGGTAAATTCGAAGAATATGAAGACTGTGGCTATGACTCAATATATCTTGATAGTACACTATCAGACAGTTTTCAGATCCAAACATTTTCTGTCCCTGCTTTTTATTCATGCTGGATTGGGACCACACATCAGTCTGACATCAAATCTAATTCACCAGCCTCAGCACTGAGTAACATTTAAATGTTCACAGATATAAGTGGGGTTGCACCCAAACAGAAAGCTTCCAGAATTATTCCATCACTGTTGTGTCAACTGAGATTCTCCTTACTGTCCCCACTCCCATTACTCAAAGAATTTTCAGCAGTTCCTAAGAATAGTCCATTGAAGTACCTTTAATACTACTACTAATGTAATAACAATCCTAGACTTGCGAATCTTCAAAAGAAGGGATAATGTTTCCTCATTCATTTTTTCAAACCTCTACTATTTAGAACGATCCCTAGGCCTGAGGACTAGCCTGGTAAGCTAAACATGGACTACTGGAACCCACTTAGGGGTGCCATTGAAGAAAAGGTATGAAATATGCTACTGTAAATGTTACCCCCAACGAAATTTTAGGGACCAGTTCTGCTCTGTAGTTCAGAGGATGGCAAAGGGCCACAATGGACTAGGTAACAAGGGGTTAAGAGCCTAGAGAAAGTACCTGGTGTCTTATTTTGTTCTCTGTCTATATGTGATGATTGATACAAGAACTATATAAAATTTAATGATTATTGACAGGATTTGATGAAGAGAAGTGACGTTACTCTTTGATGAAGAGAAGTTACATTTTTCTTCAGCATGGCCTCTGATGGGTTTATGGCTCTGTAAATGAATCAATAAATATGTATTCAAATTTAAAATAAAGCAGGGTAGGACTACAGAGAGATCTTGATAACATCAGTAGTTTGCAAATAGAGCAATATTGTGGCATTAATTTGATAAATGGTTTATTGCAAGTGAGACATCCATTTTTTTTAAAGAAACTATGTACCAAGAACTGGAATGTTTAGATACAGAGAAGAATAAAAGAGACTTCTTGCCCCCAGGTAAGCTCCCCATGCTCTAAGGAGCCTTGGTGATTAAGCAGGTAGGTCCTGGGTTGCTCAGCACCAGGTCAGCAGTTTGAAACCACCAGCTGCCCCAGTGAAGAAAGATGGGGTTTTGCACTACGATGAAGAATAGTAGTCGTAGACACTTCTTAGTTCCTTTGGGCTGTGATGAGTGGCCATGGACTCAGTGAAAGTGCATTTTTTGTTTGTTTGTTGGAAGACACTGCAATTATCCAGCCCGGTGGTTGTCTTCAGTCTGATTTTTCCAACTTTGCTATATTTCTTCGTGGTGATAATTCTGCTTTCTCTCTCTTCTCTTCTCTTCAATGCAAAAGCTTCAAAAAGTTCAAAGAGAAATAGGATTAAGAATAATGGGATTTTTCTACCCAAGTTTATTTTTGTTTTTGTTTGTTGGGGGCATCACTGACCTCTGGTGGGAGTGGGAGACCCAGCCTTGTTCCTATAGAGCTGCTGCTGGATTTGAACCATGAAGTCAGTGGGCCACAGTCCCACACTCAACCACTATGCTACCGAGTCTCAGCCCTCTACCCAAGTTTTAAAAAAAAATTTAAACTTGTGAATTAGGTGGGGCTTACATTTCAGATCACCAATTTTTTATTCAACAATATAAGCCACTTCTCAACTCTCCCACAATAGCTTACTTGCAACATAAATTTGATTCTGATAAGAATCTTGATTGAAGCAAAATTAATATATCCCTAATTGCAGCGACCACCCCTTGGTTTGCCAGCTTGTTAGTCTTTGTCATAGAGTTTTTATCAGGACATACAACTTCTACAACTATTTTTCTGCTGCTCCAGCCATCATCATTCTTCTGTGCTACTGAAGTTTCTGGGGCACAGAGAATGCTGAGGAACTGATGATACTTTAGGCAAACCCTCAGGGGAAATAAAGCTTTGCAGAAGCTACTGCCAAATAGTTCAGGTAGGCCGATTCTGCTTGAGTGAGGTAGGGAGAAAGGACCAATGTAGCTGGGAGTTATCTTCTGGGCAAACACTACCTGAAAGCCACCATTCCATTCTTCCATGAGCTTCCCTCATTTAGTTTCCTGGACCCACTCTCAGATTGCTTCCTCTTTGTAGGGACTGCCCTTCAGAGTTAGCCTCTTGTGACAGTTGTTCTTTGTTGATATTTGTTTCTAGCACTTCGTAGCTAATATTTGTGGGTTTCATAAATAATAAAAGCTAGGTCAAATAATTTTCCTTTGTCAATAGTTAGGATAATCAATGGTCCCTATGTCCTGATATTACTATCATTGCTTTTAGGTGTAATCCAGGGAGTCTCCAGTCATAAAGACCTTATCTACAACAGAACAAAACACATCCCTGGCCCTGTTCCATACTCAAAACCATTTACTATGTTTGAATCTATTCTTGAGGATCGTTCCCTCTTCTCCAGATCCCCTGCTTTAGATCCCCTGCCTTATGCTCCACAGACTGAACACTTTTGATAAAATATACAAAGTACCTGAGACAAAGTTTTTCCATCCTTGCAACTGAACAAAATTTTGTTCTAGTTCTTTAAAGACAGATAGATTTGTTTGTCCTTCTGATAGTTCATTATGTATTCAATATATTTCACTAACTGCCTAATCTAACCACCATAAGCTTATGACTCAAACCCATCAAGAAGTGCCTGATGATGTGCTTCCAAAAATTAGAATGCCCTACAGTGTAAGATATACTTCTAATCATCATACATGGGAGTACCACGAGCTGGAATCAACTTATTGTCAACTTACAACAGTAATAGAAAAAAAATGCTAAATAGATGATGCAATCTTGTTTACAAAAAGAAAACTCGTGCTGAGTCCCGTGGCATAGTGGTTGAGTGCGGGACTGCAGCCCACTGGCTTGGTAGTTCAAATCCAGCAGCAGCCTTCCAGGAGCAAGGCTAGATACCTCCCATGACCACCAGAGGGCAGCGATGTCCCTCACAAAAAAAGTGGGGGAAGGAGCAGGGAAACCCCACCCCCCAAAAAACAAGCACCAAACCAAAAAAAAAAAAAAAAAACCCAAAAAACAACTCAATGCATGCTTCCTGATGAAAGTAAATATTTTAAACTTTCAGGATAGAATACACCTGAACATCTTAAATCTTACATATTAATTGTCCTATTTTTGTGAATGTAATGAAGCAATTGAAAATACCATGGGACATCTTGTTTTCACTCTTATAACTTTAAAGAAGTCTTGACTACTGTTTCAAAGAATTAGAAATTTAAATAAAAAGAACTGAAAACTCCCAGTGTTTCTTCATTTATCATGAGATTACTTATTTTTACAACAGTTTTTGGGTGCTTGACTACTCCTTTCTGATCAGTGCACTGTGTAAATATGTGTGTGGTTCATTCTTGCCTTCTTTTCACCATTGAGGTCATCTTATCTTGGGGACTCTTTTCAATGTATTGATCTCTAGATGGATTTGCCCTATAAGGTGCTCTCCTATATGGGCGTGGTTAATGTTGTTCTTCTAATTACGCAGGGTTAGCAAGGATTTTTTTGTTGTTGAGCTGGGTTTCTCTTTATGAATTCTTGGAGTTTTTCTCTGTCCAGGAAGACTCTTACTTCACCGTCTTTTTTTTTTTGGGGGGGGGGGGCATCACTGCTCTCCAGCGGTGGGAGTAGGAGGCCCAGCCCCACTGCTGGAATTGAACCTCTGTCCCAGTGGGCCGCAGTCCCGCGCACAACCACTACCCCACCGGGGCTCAGCCTTCAGTGTCTTTTTTGCTAGCAAGTTTGGTTGCATAAAGGATTCTTGGATCTGCTTTGTTTTCTTTCAACTTTTGAAAGATGTTACTCTATCCTCTACTCGTCCTCATGGAGTCTGCTGATATGTTGGGATATATTCTTGCTTGTTTACCTTTATAGGTGACTGTCTGTTTTTCCCTAGATGCTCTCATGATTTTCTCCTTTTCCTCAAAGTTGGATAATTTGGCAAATTATTTCTTGGATTTAGTCTAGCTGGTGGCCTCTCTGCTTTCTGAATGGTTGCTGATTCTCATTCACTAAGCTGGAGAAATTTTCCTCTTGGAATTCCCTTGCTATTTTTACTGTTGACTTCTTTGTTGTATCGTATCCTGGTAGTCCAATTATTGTAATGCTTTTCTTCTTAATAGTCCCAACAGTGTTCTCTGGTTTTCTTTGGTTGATTTGATTTTCTTGTTTGACTGGCTTTCCCATGTGTTGAAGTCTGCATGGTTATCTGCAGGGTCACTGGTTCAATTTTCAGCTGCTAATCTGTTGTTGAAGCCTCTTAATGTGGTACTTGCTTTTGTTACATCATCCCTTAACTCTTGCATTTCCCTTTGGTGCATGGACTTTTTCTATAATGCTTCCATCATGTCCTTTTTGGTTCCAAGCAGCGTTCTGAAGATTTCTTTCTGTGGTAAGTCAACTTCTTGTTGTAGGTATATCACTAAATTAAGGACTTCTTCTTACAAGGGGTTTTGTCTCTCCTGCGTTTTCATTGACATAGCTGTGAGTGGTTGCTGTCTACATGCCATTTGGGATAAATTTAGTGTCATTTTCCAGTGAGTCAAGGAACTCCAGATTCTCTTTTGGGCACTGGTAGGAATGCTAAAGACAACTGTGCTGGGGGACTGGACTACTTCTTATCGCATTAGGGTTTTAATCTCCTTTGACAGCTGGGATTCCCTCTTTGGAAGACAGGTCTAGTTGTGTCTTAGGACACAGCAGTGGGGAGATTGCAGGCAGCAAGTGTAGCCCTGTATATGACAGTTCCAGATAACAGTTGAGGAGAGCCCTGGTGCCACTTCAGGGGGTGCTGAGCAATGGCAGGAAAAGGTCCCTCTACCACGGGAGGGGGTGCCAGGTGACAGAAAGAAAAGC